>WFAB01001315.1:0-244738 GCA_018977245.1 Lethenteron camtschaticum | reverse complement strand
TGGTGGTGGTGGTTGTGGTGGTGGTGGTTGTGGTTAGTGGTGGTGGTGGTTGGTTAGTGGTGGTGGTGGTGGTTGTGGTGGTTGTAGTGACACCACAGACCTGGTAGCCAAGGCACGAGCCTCCTTTTCCAAGGCCGCTACGGTGGCCGGCAGCGTCATGTTGTCTGACGGCAGCTCCTGCGAGACACGCGGAGAGAGACACGGGGAGAGACGGGAGAGACACGGAGGGAGAGACACGGAGAGAGACGGAGAGACACACACACGCGGAGGGAGTGNGAGAGACACGCAGAGAGAGAGACACGGAGAGAGACACGGGAGAGCCACTACCACCACCACCACCACCACTACCACCACAATCACCACCACTAACACCACAACCACCACTACCACCACAACCACCACCACCACAACCACCACCACCACAACCACCACCACCATTACCACCACAACCACCACCACAACCACCACAACCACCATCATCACTACCACCAACACTACTACCACCACAACCACCACCACCATCACAACCACCACCACCACAACCACCACTACAACCACCACAACCACCACCATCACTACCATCACAACCACCATCACTACCACCAAAAGCACCATCACTACCACCACAACCCAAACTACCATAACTACCACCACAACCACCATCACTGCCACCACCACAACACCACCATCACTACCACCACAACCGACACCACCGTAACTACCACCACAACCACCATCACACCCACAACCACCATCATCATCACTACCACTACCACCACCATCACTACCAACACCACCACTACCACAACTATCACTACCATCACCACTACCATCACCACTACCACCATAACTACCACCACCACCACAACCACCACTACCATCACACCCACCACAACCTCCACCATCACTACCACAACCATAACCATCACCACCACAACAACCTTCCGAAACGTGTTAAATCGTCGCTACGTAGCAGTGAACACACAAAGACACACACACACAAAGACACACACACAAAGACACGCACACAAAGACACACATNCACACAAAGACACACACACACAAAGACACACACACACACACNAAGACACACACACAGACACACACACAAAGACACACACAAAGACACACACACACAAAGACACACACACACAAAGACACACACACAGAACACACACACACAAAGACACACACAAAGACACGCACACAAAGACACACACACAAAGACACGCACACAAAGACACGCACACAAAGACACGCACACACAAACACACACACACAAAGACACACAAAGACACACACACACACAAAGNCACACACACACAAAGACACGCACACAAAGACACACCACAAAGACACACACACAAAGACACACAACACACACTAAGACACGCACACACACAAAGACAAAAGGGGCAAGTGCTGTTAGCGAGCACCTATGAAGGCCGGCACGGCACATGAGGGGGTGGGTGGCCAGCACCACGCCCGACCGCCTTTGTCTCCCAGTGACGGTTTACACACCGCACCAGGTACTCATTTCAGGCTGAGCCGACCTAGGTTCAGATAATCGTCACTGGTGTTGGCCGTGAGCGGCAATCGAACCCGGGTCGCCAGGTTCATTGCGCAGCGCGCTAACCACTACACTATCGCTCCCACACACACGTATGTACACACACACGCATGTACACACACGCACGTATGTGCACACGCACGCACGCACGCACGTGTGTACACACACACACACACGGACGTATGTACACACACATGCACGTATGTACACACACGCACACACGCATGTATGTGCACACACGCACGCACCTATGTGCACACACACGCACGCACGTGTGTACACACACGCACGCACGTATGTACACACACGCACGCACGCACGTATGTACACACACACGCACGCACGTGTGTACACACACGCACGTATGTACACACACACACACGTATGTACACACACACACACACACACACGTATGTACACACACACGCACGTATGTGCACACACACACACGCACGCAGGCACCAGCAGCAGGCGCAGCGCGTGGAGGAATACGCCGCCGAGGCCAACGGCACGTCGCACCGCGCCCTGGGCCTCCTGCAGGCCCTGGGGGCGACCTGGCGGCCCTCGAGGGCGACGTGGCCAGCCTGGAGCGGAGGTGAGCACCCCCACTCACCCCCCACCACCCCCCCACCCCCCCACCCCCACCCACCACCCACCCACCCCCACNACCACCCACCCCCNACCCCCACCACCCACTCACCCCACCACCCACCCCCCTTACCCCCACTCACCCCACACCCACCCCCACCCCCATCACCCCCCTTACCCCACCCCCCCCTACCCNACCACCCCCACCACCCCCCTTACCCCNACCCCCACCCCCCTTACCCCNACCCCCCACCTTACCCCCACCCNACCCCCCTTAACCCCACCCCCACCCCCCCACCCCACCCCCATCACCCCCAACACCCACCCCCCCTCACCCCCCCCTCCTCCACCCCCCCCTCACCCCCAGAGTGGCGGTCTTCATGCGCACCTTGCCCCCCCCAGTCCGTGACAGGGCTACACGGGGACCTTTGTCTGTGCCTGCGTCGGCGAACCGGTGCCCCCCCCCTCCCGAGTTCGATTCCCGCTCACGGCAACGCTGGCCTCCCCTAGGTCGGCTCGGCCTCAAATGAGTAACCCGGGAAGACACCCCTCCCCCGGGGCTTCTAGCGGCACTTGCCCCGACAGTCCGCGTGGGCCACGCGGGGACCTTTGTCTCTGTCTTTGAGGCAGAGGTCGCAAACTGGTTTTGATTCCTTACCCGTACCGGCCGCACCAGGGTCGCAAACGGGTACCCGTACCCGGCTACCCGTACCCGGCCATACCGTACCCGTACCCGACCGTGCCCGTACCCTACCGTACCTTACCCGTACCTGGCCGTACCCGTACCTACCCGTACCCTACTGTACCCGGCCCTACCGTACCCTACCGTACCCTACCCGTACCCGGCCATACCCGTACCCTACCCGTACCCTACTCGTACCGGCCGTGCCTGTACCCTACCGTACCCTACCCGTACCGTACCTACCCGTACCTATCGTACCGGCCGTGCCGTACCCTACCGTACCCTACCCATACCCTACCGTACCGGCCGTACCCATACCCTACCCGTACCTACCGTACCCGGCCGTACCCGTACCACCGTACCTACCGTACGCCGTACCGTACCGTACCACGTACCCTACGTACCTACCCTACCGTACCCTACCCTACCGTACCCGGCCGTACCGTACCCGGCTGGGTACGGTAGGTACGGGTATCGGGTACCGATTGCGACTCTGGGATGAAGCCACGTTGCAGGCGCGGGTGGGTTGATTCTAGGAACTTGAATTGTGAGAGAGACAAGACGTTGGGAAATGAGCGACAAACGGTGACTCACCAGTGACTACGGCCTACCCGTACCCGGCCGCACCAGGGTCGCAACGGCTACCGTACCGGCCGGGTACGGGTAGCCGGGTATCGGGTAGGGTACGGGTATCGGTACCCGGTAGCGACCTCTGCTTTGCGGCGGTGGCGGCGCAGGCTGCTTGGCCGACGGCGCTGGCGGGGCGCTGGAGGCGCTGGCGGGGCACGCGTGGCGAGGCGCGGGAGGCCGGAGGGTCGCGGCGCGCGTCTGGGGAGGCCGTCGGCGCCGGGCGGCGGCCGCTTCCCGGCATGCCCAGCGAGGTGCGGCGCTGCTGCAACGCGCCACCAACACCGCCACTGTCACCACCACCGCCGCACTGCACCACTACACTACGCACTGCCACCACTACCACCGCTGCATACCACCACTACCGCACTGCCACCACCACCATACCACACTGCCCACACCACTACCACCGCACTGCCACCACCACTACCGCACTGCCACCACTACCACCGCACTGCCACCACCACCGCTGCACTACAACCACCACCACTACGCACTGCACCACTACACCGCACTGCCACCACCACCACTACCACACTGCCACCACAACCATCGCACTACCACACCGCCACACCACCACCACTACCGCACTGCCGCACCACGCCGCACCACCACACTGCCACTACCACCACTACACACTGCCGTCACACTGCTGCCACCACTACGCACTGCCACTGCACTGTCAGTGCACCCCCCGGCACCACATAACCACACTGCCACCTGCACCGCACCACCACCACCACCTGTTTATGACGCTGATTGTAATGCTGTAGATGCGACGTTGACGATTATGATGACATTACAGCGATTATGATGACAATTATTATGATTATGATGACAATGACGATGATTATGATGACAATGGTCAAGATGACAATGGTCAAGATGACAATGGTCAAGATGACAATGGTCAGATGACAATGGTTAAGATGACAATGCTCATGATGACAATGGTCATGACGACAATGCTCATGACGACAATGATTTAGACACCAATGTCATGATGACAATGGTCATGATGGCAATGGTCATGACGACAATGGTCATGACGACAATGGTCATGATGACAATGGTCATGATGACAATGGTCATGATGGCAATGGTCATGACGGCAATGGTCATGACGACAATGGTCATGATGACAATGGTCATTATGACAATGGTATTATGACAATGGTCATGATGGCAATGGTCATGATGACAATGGTCATGATGACAATTGTCAAGATTACAATTGTCAAGATGACAATGCTCATGACGACAATGCTCATGACGACAATGCTCATGACGACAATGGTCATGACGACAATGGTCATGATGACAATGGTCATGATGACAATGGTCATGACGACAATGGTCATGACGACAATGGTCATGATGACAATGGTCATGACGACAATGATTTAGACAACAATGATCATGACGACAATGGTCATGACGACAATGATCATGACGACAATGATTTAGACAACAATGGTCATGATGAAAATGATCAAGATGACAATGGTCAAGATGACAATGGCCATGATGACAATGGTCATGACGACAATGGTCATGATGACAATGCTCATGACGACAATGCTCATGACGACAATGGTCATGATGACAATGGTCATTATGACAATGGTCATGACGACAATGGTCATGATGACAATGGCCATGACGACAATGGTCATGACGACAATGATTTAGACAACAATGGTCATGACGACAATGATCATGACGATAATGGTCATGACGACAATGATCATGACGACAATGATTTAGACAACAATGGTCATGATGACAATGATCAAGATGACAATGGTCAAGATGACAATGGCCATGATGACAATGGTCATGACGACAATGGTCATGATGACAATGCTCATGACGACAATGGTCAAGATGACAATGATCATGACGACAATGATTTAGACAACAATGGTCATGATGACAATGGTCATGACGACAATGATCATGACGACAATGATTTAGATGACAATGGTCAAGATGACAATGGCCATGATGACAATGGTCATGACGACAATGGTCATGACGACAATGATTTAGACAACAATGGTCATGATGACCACATGACGTTGGCCACGACGCTGTGGAGAGTCACGATGCCGGACGCTGACGTTTGCCGATGCCGCAGAGGCGGCTCCAGCAGCTGGGCAACCGGTGGCGCGCGGCGGAGTTGGCTCTGGACGACGTCGATCTGCTACTGAGCGGTGCCGGCGTTGCCACGGGCCCCAAGTGGAGCAGCTGATGGCGCAGGGGAGAGCCACCAGCAGGTGAGGGGTGCCCACCATCGCTGATGGTGGTGATGTTGGCGGTGATGTTGGTGATGATGTTGGTGATGATGGTGATGGTGGCGGTGATGTTGATGGTGTCGGCGGTGATGTCGGCGGTGATGGTGGTGATGTTGGCGGCGATGTTGGTGGCGATTTGACGGTGATGATGATGGTGGCGGTGATGTTGACGGTGACGGTGATGGTGATGTTGACGGTGATGTTGATGGTGGCGGTGATGTTGACGGTGATGGTGATGGTGATGTTGACGGTGATGTTGATGGTGATGTTGACGGTGATGGTGACGGCGGTGATGTTGATGNCGGTGCTNATGTTGACGGTGATGTTGACGGTGATGTTGGCGGTGATGTTGACGGTGATGTTGACGGTGATGGTGTCGGCGGTGATGTTGACGGTGATGTTGATGGTATCGGCGGTGACGTTGACGGTGACGGTGACGTGACGGTGACGTTGACGGTGACGGTGATGTTGACGGTGATGGTGGCGGTGATGTTGATGGTATGGTGGTGATGTCGGGGCGATGTTGACGGTAATGGTAATGGTGATGGTGGCGGTGATGTTGACGGGTGATGGCGATGTTGTTGGTGATGTTGGCGGTGATGTTGGCGGTGATGTTGATGGTGATGTTGATGGTGTTGGCGGTGATGTTGACGGTGATGTTGTTGGCGATGTTGTTGGTGATGTTGGCGGTGTAGACGATGGATCAGCTGCTGGCGCGTGCCGATGCTCACCTCGCGTCGGCGCGCTCCGCCGTGACGAGCGCCGCTGACGCGCTGCAGCGCGCAACCAGACGCTCACACGCTGCGCGGTACACACACCACAACCACAACAACAACCACAACCACAAGACAACAACCACAACACAACAAACAACCACAACCACAACAACAACCACAACAACAACAACCACAACACAACCACCACAACAACCACAAAACACAACAACAACAACCACAACAACACAACAACAACCAGACGCTCGCCACGCTGCGGAGACAGACACACAACCACAAGACAACCGCAACAACAATCGCAACAACCACAACAACAACCACAACAACAACCAGAACAACAACCAGAAAAACAACAACCAGAACCACAACAACAACAACAACCACAACAACAAACAGAACATCCAGAATCACAACAATAACCAGAACCACAACAACAACCACAACAACCACCCACACGCTCAGACACGTAACCAAACCCATAACCACAATCCCCATTCTCCCCCTCACCCACCCCCCCCACCAACCCCCCCCCCCAACCCCACCACCCACCCCCCCCAACCCCCCCCCACCAACCCCCCNACCACCCCACCCCCCACCCACCACTCCACCACCCCCCACCACCCACCCCCCACCCCCCCCNACCACCCCACCCCCCACCAACCCACCCCCCCCCACCAACCCCCCCACCACCCACCCCCACCCCCCCCCACCCACCCCCCACCAACTCACCCCCCCCCCACCACCCACCCCCCCCATCAACCCCCCACCCACCCCACCCCCCCACCAACCACCCCCCCNACCACCCCCCACCACACCCACCCCCCCCNACACCCTCCCCCACCAGAGCTGGAGTTGCACCTGGCTAGTCAGCGCGCGCTGGCGGAGGCAGCGTTGGCGACGGTGCCTACACTGGCGCTGCGCGTGGCTCAGGCCGAGCAGGCGGCGCTCCGAGCTCGCGCCGCCCTGACCGGGGCGCTGCGGCTGGCGGCGGAGGCTCGCCGGGAGGCTCACCGGGCCGGCCGGCTGGCGCGGGAGACCCTGCCGGTGAGACGGGGGAACCTCTGAGTAGGGGTGGGGGGGGGGGGCGTTGTTAGTGTGTGTGTATGTACCGCGTGTGTGTGTGTGTACCCGCGTGTGTGTGTGTATGTGTGTACTCGTGTGTGTGTGTGTACCCGCGTGTGTGTGTGTGTGTATGTGTGTGTATGTACTCGTGTGTGTGTGTGTACCGCGTGTGTGTGTGTGTGTATGTGTGTGTATGTACTCGTGTGTGTGTGTACCCGCGTGTGTGTGTGTGTGTGTACCGCGCGTGTGTGTGTGTGTGTACCCGCGTGTGTGTGTATGTACCCGCGTGTGTGTGTATGTGTGTATGTACTCGTGTGTGTGTGTATGTACTCGTGTGTGTGTGTACCCGCGCGTGTGTGTACCCGCGTGTGTGTGTATGTGTGTGTGTATGTACTCGTGTGTGTGTGTATGTACTCGTGTGTGTGTGTACCCGCGCGTGTGTGTGTGTGTGTACCCGCGTGTGTGTGTATGTGTGTGTGTATGTACTCGTGTGTGTGTGTATGTACTCGTGTGTGTGTGTACCCGCGTGTGTGTGTGTGTACCCGTGTGTGTGTGTGTGTATGTACTCGTGTGTGTGTGTACCCGCGTGTGTGTGTGTGTGTGTACCCGTGTGTGTGTGTGTGTGTACCCGTGTGTGTGTGTATGTACCCGCGTGTGTGTGTGTGTACTCGTGTGTGTGTGTATGTACCCGCGTGTGTGTGTATGTGTGTGTGTATGTGTGTGTATGTACTCGTGTGTGTGTGTACTCGTGTGTGTGTGTGTGTACCCGCGTGTGTGTGTATGTACCCGCGTGTGTGTGTGTATGTACTCGTGTGTGTGTATGTACCCGTGTGTGTGTGTGTGTACCCGCGTGTGTGTGTGTGTACCCGCGTGTGTGTGTGTATGTACTCGTGTGTGTGTGTATGTGTGTGTGTATGTACTCGTGTGTGTGTGTATGTACTCGTGTGTGTGTGTACCCGCGTGTGTGTGTGTGTACCCGTGTGTGTGTGTGTGTATGTACTCGTGTGTGTGTACCCGCGTGTGTGTGTGTGTGTACCCGTGTGTGTGTGTATGTACTCGTGTGTGTGTGTATGTACCCGTGTGTGTGTGTGTATGTACCCGCGTGTGTGTGTGTGTACTCGTGTGTGTGTGTGTGTATGTACCGCGTGTGTGTGTATGTGTGTGTGTATGTGTGTGTATGTACTCGCGTGTGTGTGTGTACTCGTGTGTGTGTGTATGTACCCGCGTGTGTGTGTATGTGTGTGTGTATGTGTGTGTATGTACTCGTGTGTATGTGTGTACTCGCGTGTGTGTGTGTGTACCCGCGTGTGTGTGTATGTACCCGCGTGTGTGTGTGTATGTACTCGTGTGTGTGTGNATGTACCCGTGTGTGTGTGTGTACCCGCGTGTGTGTGTGTGTACCCGCGTGTGTGTGTATGTACTCGTGTGTGTGTGTATGTACCCGTGTGTGTGTGTGTGTGTGTACCCGCGCGTGTGTGTGTATGTGTGTGTGTATGTGTGTGTGTGTATGTACTCGTGTGTGTGTGTACTCGTGTGTGTGTGTGTACCCGCGTGTGTGTGTGTATGTACCCGCGTGTGTGTGTGTGTATGTGTGTGTGTGTATGTGTGTGTGTATGTACTCGTGTGTGTGTGTGTATGTACTCGTGTGTGTGTGTGTATGTACTCGTGTGTGTGTGTGTGTGTACCCGCGTGTGTGTGTATGTACCCGTGTGTGTGTGTGTGTGTATGTACCGCGTGTGTGTGTGTATGTATATGTACCCGCGTGAGTGCGTGTGTGTGTGTGTATGTACCCGCGGGTGTGTGTATGTACTCGTGTGTGTGTGTATGTACCCGCGTGTGTGTGTATGTGTATGTACCGCGTGCATGCGCGTGTGTGTGTATGTGCGCGTGTGTGTATGTACNCGTGTCTGTGTCTCTGTGCGTGCGTGTCTGTGTGCGTGCGTGTCTCCGTGCGTGCGTGTCTCTGTGCGTGCGCGTGCGTGTCTCGGTGCATGCGTGTCTCCGAGCGTGCGTGTCTCTGTCCGTGTGTGTGTATGCACATGCGTGTCTCTGTGCGTGTCTCCGTGCGTGCGCGTGCGTGTCTCTGTCTCCGTGCGTGCAGGCGGCGCTGCTGCTGCGGCGAGGGGCGGCGGTGGCGCTGCAGGAGGCGCTGGCGCTGAGCGGCGCCGCCGGGCGGCTGCTGGCGACCTCGACGGCGCCGCCGCTGACCTGCAGCGCACCCAGCAGAGCCAGCGGCACGAACAGCAGCGCGTCGCCGAGGTGCGGGAGAGAGAGACACGGGGGGGGGGAGAGACACGGGGGGGGGTAGAGACAGGTAGAGACACGGGGGGGGGTAGAGACAGGAGAGACACGGGGGGGGAAGACACGGGGGGGGNAANGAGACGGGGGGGGGGAGAACACGGGGGGGGGGAGACACGGGGGGGGAGAGACACGGGGGGGGGGAGAGGCGGAGGGAGACACGGGGGGGGGGAGAGACAGGGAGAGACACGGGGGGGGAGAGACACGGGGGGGGGAGACACGGGGGGGGGAGAGACAAGGGGGTGGGAGAGACACGGGGGGGGGGGAGACAGAGAGGGGGGGGAGAGACGGGTGAGACACGGGGGGGGGAGAGACAAGAGAGACACGGGGGGGAGGCGGAGAGACGGGAGACAGAGAGAGACACGGGGGGGGGAGAGACACGGGGGGGAGACGGAGAGAGACACGGGGGGGAGAGACACGGGGGGGGGGGAGACACAGAGACACGGGGGGGAAGACACAGGGGAGAGCCGGGGGGGGGGGGTAGAACGGAGAGAACACGGGGGAGGGGGAGACAGAGAACACGGGGGGGGGAGAGACACGGGGGGGTGGAGAGAACGGGGGGGGAGAGCACAGGGAAGACCGGGGGGGTAGAGAAGACAGATTCATGGCCGTCAGTTCCTGTCCCTGCGTCTCTGATGGTGAGCGGCGGTGCAGCGGTTAGCGCTACCGACTCGGCGACGATTGCCTCGACCGCTTCTGCGCCTCCCCTAGGTCGACTCGGCCTCGAATGAGTACCTGGTGTAGCGGTGTGCGGTAAACATCGCCACTAGGAGAGACAAAGGCGGCCGGGCGTGGTGCTGGCCACCCACCCCTCGTGTGCCGTGCCGGCCTTCATAGGTGCTCGCTAACAGCACTTGCCCGACAGTCTGTTGAGGCTACACGGGGGATCTTTGTCTTTGTGTGTCGGCCAACCCATGGCACCTGTTGGGTCTGTCACGTGACCTCACGCGATGGCCTTGAAGCGCACCTAGGCTGGCACAGGCGCCGTGGTGACATCGTAGCCGCTTGTTGTGCCTGACGGCGGTTGTTGTTGTTGTTGTTGCTGTTGTTGTTGTTGTTGTTTAGGCGGAGGAGCTGTCGAGCGATGCGGTGGGGAAGGCCGCCAGGGCGGCTGCCGTGGTGAAGGACGTCTTGCAGCAACTCAACAGCCTGCTCGACGGACTGCGTGCGTCTCGGCAACGCTCGCCACGGCCACCACTAACAACCACTACTACTACCACTACCATCACCACCACCACTACCACCCACTACCACAACCACCAGTATCACTACCACCACTACCATCACTACATCACTACCATCACTATCATCACTACCAACCACCACTACTACACCACCATCACTATCATCACCACCACCACCACTACCATCACCACTACCAACCACCACCACTACCACCATCACTACCACTACCACCCACTACCACCACTATCACTACCNTACCACCACCACTACTAACTACCACCANTCACTACCACTACCACTATCCACTACCACCACTACCATCACTATCATCACCACCACCACCACTACCAACCACTACCACCACCACCACTACCATCACTACTACTACCATCACTATCATCACCACTACCACACTACCACTACCACCATCACCACCANTACTACCACCACTACCATCACTACCACCACTACCATCACTCACTACCATCACTACCACCACCACTATCACCACCACTACCATCACCATCACCACCATCACCACTACCAACCACCACCAACATCACCACTACCACCACCACAACCACCACTAACCATCACTACCCTACTACCACCACTACCACCATCACCACTACCAACCACCACTACTACCACCATCACTACCACCACTACCACCACTACCACCATCACTACCACACTACCATCACTATCAACCACCACCACCACTACCAACCACTACCACCACCACCACTACCACCATCACTACCAACCACACTACCACCACTACCATCACTACTCACCACTACCACCACTACCACCACTACCATCACTATCACCACCATCACCACTACCATCACTACTACCACCACCACCACACCACTACCATCACCACCACACTACCACCACCACCATCATCATCAACCATCACCACTACCACACCACCATCACCACTACCACCACCACCACTACCACCATCACTACTACTAACCACTACCATCACTACTACCACCACCATCACTACTACCATCCTCCACCACCACCACTACCACCACTACCATCACTACTACCACTACCACCATCACTACATCACTACCACCATCACTACCACCATCACCACTACCACACCACAACCACCACAACCACCACTACCACCATCACTACTACCACCACTACTACCACCACTACTACCACCACCACCACCACTACCATCACTACTAACCACTACTACCACTACCACCAACCACCACTACCATCACTACCACCATCACTACCACCACTACCACCACCACCAACCACCACTACCATCACACCACCACTACCACTACCACGTACCACCACCNTATCACCACCATCNCTACCACTACCTACAACCACCACTACCNCTANCACCACTACCACTACCATCACTACCACCACTACCACTACCATCACTACCAACTACTACCACCACTACCCACTACCACCACTACTANCACCACCATCACTACTACCACCACTACCATCACTACCACCACTACCATCACTACAACCACTATAATCACCAAAACCACTATAATCACCACTCACCACCACAACTNACCACCATCACCTCTCCCTCCCCGCCCACCACAACCGTGACAGCGCCGATCTTCCCGCTCAACTCGACCCTGCTGGAGGCTCTGGAGCGCCGGTTGGACGGCGCCCGCCACCACCTGGAGGGCCCGGCGCTGGCGGCGAGGATCGCCGCGCTGGAGGCTGCCGCGGCTCACCGGGAGGCGGCGCTGGCGGCGCAGCTGGCCGAGGCGGCGGCGCTTGCCGGCGCCGTGGAGGAGCTGGCCGCCGTGGAGCGGGCCCTGCCGGTGCACTGCTACAACGCCGACTCCATCGAGAGGTCCTGAGTGGTGGTGGTGGTAGGGGNTGGGGGTGAGTGGGGGGGGGTGGGGGGTGGGGGTGGTGAGTGGGGGGGTGGTGGGGGTGGTGAGTGGGGGGGGGGGTGAGTGGGGGGTGGTGGTGGTGAGTGGGGGGGGGGTGGTGGTGGTGGTGGTTGTTGGTGGTGAGTGGTGGTGGGGGTGAGGTGGGGGTGGGGNTGGGGTGGTGGGGGGTGGTGGGGGGTGGTGGGCGGGGTATGGGTGGTGGTGGTTGTTGGTGGTGAGTGGTGGGGGTGGGTGGTGGTGGTGGTTGGGGGGGGNTATGGGGTAGTGGTGGTGGTTGTTGGTGGTCAGTGGTGGGGTGGGTGGTGGTGAGTGGTGGGTGGTGGGGGGGTGGTTGGTAAGTGGGATAGTTGGTGGGTGGGTGGTTGGGTGGTTAGGATGGTGGGTGGGTGATTGGTGGGTGGGCGGTGAGTTTGTTGGGATGGTTGGTGGGTGGGATGGTGGGTGGATGATGAGTGGTTGATGAGTGGTGGTGGGTGGGGGGGTTGGGTGGGTGGGGAGGGTTGGGTGGGTGGTGGGGCAGGGTTGGGTGGGTGGGTGGGGCAGGGTTGGGTGGGTGGGTGGGGAATGATTCCAATCGGCTGTGCGTGTGCGAGCGAAACGATTTGGCGGTGCTCGGAATCAACTTCTTAAACGCCCCCAAATGGAGGCCCCCCCAAATGATTTTGTTTATACACCGAATGTAATTTTTTTACGACATATCTCTATGTAATTATAATACTACTACGAGCACAACAAAGGCCTTCAAAACGTGAGGTTGCTGGCGCATTGAGTGCGTGTTAGGGCGACGGCGTGATGGTGTTTGCCGTTGTTAGTCACTTCGTGTGGTCTGGCATGTGGGAATCGAGACTGAAGTGAATGAGTGAGCGAATGAATGAATGGTCTGAATGAGTGAGCGAATGAGTGAATGACTGCATGAATGGTGGATTGAATGGTGTGAATGAATGGACTTGCATGAACGAATGCATTAATGAACAGTGGATTTCATGAGTGAATGAGTGCAGGGTCTGAACGAGTGAATGACTGCATGAATGGTGGATTGAATGAATGGTCTGAATGAGTGAGTGAATGACTGCATGAATGGTCTGAATGAGTGACTGAATGAGTGAATGAGTGCATGAATGGTGGATTGATTGAATGGTCTGAACGAGTGAGTGACTGCATGAATGGTGGATTGAATGAATGGTCTGAATGAGTGAATGACTGTATGAATGGTGGATTGAATAAATGGTCTGAATGAGTGAATGACTTCATGAATGGTGGATTTAATGGTCTGAATGAATGACTGCATGAACGAATGCATGGTCTGAATGAGTGAATGACTGCATGAATGGTGGATTTAATGGTATGAACGAATGCATTAATGAACGGTGGATTTCATGAGTGCATGATCTGATGTGGTGGATTGAATGAGCGGTGGTGCAGCGGTTAGCGTGCCGCTGTGCTCCAAACTCCAGGTCACCTGAGTTCGATCTCCCCCCACCCGCTCTCGTGCCCACCAACACCAGTGACGATTATCCGAACTGTGTCACGAGCCCCTCCCCTAGGTCGACTCGGCCCTCACCCTCAGTGGGGGAGACAAAGGCGGCCGGGCCGTGGTTGCTAACCACCCACCCCTCGTGTGCCACGGTGCTAGATTTCATGTGCTGCTGCTCGCTACTAACAGCACTTGCCTGAGAAGTCGGGTCAGGCTACACGGGGAGCTTTGTCTTTGTAAACATCGCCACTGTGGGAGAGACAAAGGCGGCCGGGCGTGGTGCCGGCCTCTTCATTAGGTGCTGCTCGCTAACAGCACTTGCCCCGACAGTGTTGAGGCTACACTGGGTGTGGGGGATCTTTGTCTTTGTGATGCATGGTCCTTGTTTGGGCTTGATGCTGTTGGTGCTTCCGATTTCTCTCCAAAAATACAATTTGATGTGTGGTAATGTTTGTAAATCTATAAAAAGGTGTTTTTGTAAAATTAAAAAAATGGTAATGTTTGTAAATTAAACAGTGGTGTTTGTAAATTGAAAAAAAATTCGATGTAATGTTTGTACATTAAAAATGAAGTGTAAACATCAGTTGTTATTTTTGATTTAAAGCTTTCGAGACTGCAGGGATTTATCTTCTTGTTCTTTCGGTAAAGTCACGTAGAAGGGAAATAATAAAAATAAAACATGATATATCTTTTTTAAAGTTTTATTTTAATTATTTTATTATTTCCCTTCTACATCAGTTAACGAAGCGATTTAGCTGGTGGTGGATTAGCAGAGCCACGATCTGCAGCAGAGATTCCTTGGATCGGAGGCGGTCCACCCACCACAATCTGGGAGTAGGAATTCCCGGAATCCGTTCACCCGCCACAATCTGGAGCGGAATTTTCCAAGGATCGGAGGCGGTCCACCCACCACAATCTGGGAGTAGGAATTCTCCGGAACGGATCCGTTCACCCGCCACAATCTGGAGCGGGAGTTTTCCAAGGATCGGAGCGAGGCTCCACCACAATGTGGAGCGGGGGAACTCCACGTACTCCATGAACCAAGAACGAGTGGGCCCGTGCCCGCGGACAGGGAGAGAGCGTCACAAAGAACGGTTTGAGAGAGAGAAACTAAAAAAATTAACCGTAAAAACAAAGTTTTTCACTATAAATCCTTTATATGCGTGGCGGCTAGAGTCCTCTCGTCCTCTGGCTTGAGATGGCTGCCACCTATGGGTCAGATGATTGCATTGCACCATTAAGCAATTGGTAATTAAATATAATATTTTTGTCCTGTAAAGAGTAAAATTTTGGAAAAAAATGTTCACGAACATTAATTGTCTCGCACAACGAGTCTGTGTGCGAAATGTCAGCTCGATTGGATCACGGAAGTGGGTTAAAAAANCGACGAAAGATTTGCACGGTCCTAAGCAAGCAAGCGAACTTAATATAAAGGATTTAAAAAAAATAAAGACTCAAGTGGACCAGGACTATTTAAAATGCCATTTTATTATCAACACCACCCCAATTGAAAGCATCTCACGAGTCTCAAAGCTCTTATCTGGAGAAGGAGGGGGGGTGCAGGGGAAGTCCCTTCAAGAAGAAACAAAAATCACGTGGAGCAAGAGTCTATTTAAAATGCCATTTTATTATCAACACCACCAAGGAAAGATTCTCCCAAGAGGCTCAAGATTCTTATCGTCTCGCTCGAAGGGAGAGGAGAGTAAAGGATTGGGGGGGGGGGTCCATTCTCAACTCCGTCACGTGTTAGGGCCAAAATTCAGGTGGACACGTGCTCAGACAGACACACTCCCGTCGCACAAGCCGCTCTAACACCACCACCATCATCACCACTTAGGCGCTGTCGTAAATTGCCAAGGGCAGCCCTCCCTTCCCATCGCGACGTTCGGTCCAAAAATGTAATTACAAGCGAGGAAGTTGTGGGGGCCCCCACAGAGCCCCCCTCACCCCATCCCCCAGAGAAAACCCCACAACTATGTGCTCAAGAGCTCCCGTCGTACAGATGGATTTAACAACACAACTGCTCCTGCCATCCACCTACCCCCCCCCAACCCACTCGTGACCCATCCAGTACATAGCCCCCCCCCNTGCCCGTTACATAGAAACACAACACCGCATTTGGTACAACATTGCCAAGTTGGCAATCCTTCTGTGATCCAAACACCGTGACCCCCCCCCCCCTCCCAGACACAACACCGAGCACTTCAGGAGGAGGAGGATTGATGAACACCGCCACCACCGCACACATGGCTGGTGGTGGTGGCGTTGGTGGTAGGTCGCGATTATCGAGGTGGTGGATGGTTGGTGATGGTTGTAGATTGTGGTGTTGATGGTGGTAGTGGTGGTGGCGGTGATGAGCGTTGGAGATTGTGGTGTTGATGGTGGTAGCGGTGGCGGTGATGAGCGTTGGAGAGTGTGGTGTTGATGGTGGTAGTGGTGGTAGTGGTGATGAGTGTTGGAGAGTGTGGTGTTGATGGTAGTGGTGGCGGTGATGTGCATTGGAGATTGTGGTGTTGATGGTGTAGTGGTGGCGGTGATGAGTGTTGGAGATTGTAGTGGTGGTGGCGAGTGTTAGAGTGTGGTGTTGATGCTAGTGGTGGTGGTGATGAGCGTTGTAGATTGTGGTGATGGTGGTAGTGGTGGTGGCGGTGATGAGCATTGGAGATTGTGGTGTTGGTGGTAGTGGCGGCGGTGATGAGTGTTGGAGATTGTGGTGATGGTGGTAGTGGCGGCGGTGATGAGCGTTGTAGATTGTGGTGATGATGGTGGCGGTGATGAGCATTGGAGATTGTGGTGTGGTGGTAGTGGTGGCGGTGATGAGTGTTGGAGATTGTGGTGTTGATGCTAGATTGTGGTGTTGNTGGTGGCGGTGATGAGCGTTGTAGATTGTGGTGATGGTGGTAGTGGTGCGGTGATGAGCATTGGAGATTGTGGTGATGGTGGTAGTGGTGCGGTGATGAGCGTTAGAGTGTGGTGATGGTGGTAGTGGCGGCGGTGATGAGCGTTGTAGATTGTGGTGTTGATGCTAGTGGTGGCGGTGATGAGTATTGTGGAGTGTAGTGGTGGCGGTGATGAGCGTTAGACAGTGTGGTGTTGATGCGNGTGGTGGTGGTGATGAGTATTGTAGAGTGNAGTGGTGGTGGTGATGAGCGTCAGAGATTGTGGTGTTGATGGTGTGGTGGCGGTGTTTAGTGTTGTAGAATGTGGTGTTGGTGGTAGTGGTGGTGGTGGTGGTGATGAGTGTTGGAGAGTGTGGTGTTGATGGTGGCGGTAATGAGTGTTGTAGATTGTGGTGTTGATGGTGGTGGTGGCGGTGATGAGTGTTGTAGATTGTGGTGATGGTGGCGGTGATGAGTGTTGTAGATTGTGGTGTTGATGGTGGTGGTGGCGGTGATGAGCATTGGAGATTGTGGTGATGGTGGTAGTGGTGACGGTGATGAGCATTGGAGAGTGTGGTGTTGATGGTAGTGGTGGCGGTGATGAGCGTTGTAGATTGTGGTGTTGATGCTAGTGGTGGCGGTGATGAGCGTTGGAGATTGTGGTGATGGTGGTAGTGGTGGCGGTGATGAGCGTTAGAGAGTGTGGTGTTGATGGTGGCGGTGATGAGCGTTGTAGAGTGTAGTGGTGGTGGTGATGAGCGTCAGAGATTGTGGTGTTGGAGAGTGTGGTGTTGATGCTAGTGGTGGCGGTGAGGAGTGTTGGAGATTGTGGTGTTGATGGTAGTGGTGGCGGTGTTTAGTGTTGTAGAGTGGTGTTGGTGGTAGTGGTGGTGGTGATGAGTGTTGTAGATTGTGGTGATGGTGGCGGTGATGAGTGTTGTAGATTGTGGTGTTGATGGTGGTGGTGGCGGTGATGAGCATTGGAGATTGTGGTGATGGTGGTAGTGGTGACGGTGATGAGCATTGGAGAGTGTGGTGTTGATGGTAGTGGTGGCGGTGATGAGCGTTGTAGATTGTGGCGTTGATTGTAGGTGGCGGTGATGAGTGTTGGAGATTGTAGTGGTGGTGGGTGTTGTAGAGTGTGGTGTTGATGCTAGTGGTGGCGGTGATGAGCGTTGGAGTGTGGTGTAGATGGTCGTGTTGCAATGATCGTTGAGAATGTGGCGTTGATGGTGACGATGGCTGTCGACACTGGCAATGGTAGATCTGCGATGATGATTACGATTCGTGGTTGTAGCGAACGACGCTACCTCAACCCCCCCCCCCCCCAAATAAAAGCCTCTAAACACCGCACCCACAAACGCACAACGCTGGCTGGCTGATGTGTTGGGGCGAGTGTTGGTGGAGGCGAGAGGGAGCGGAGGGCGCGTTACAGGTGGCGCAGAGTGCAGCATTCGGCACCAAGACAAAGGTTGGCCCACCCCCGCATAGCCTACCACGGACTGCCGGGGCAAGTGCTGTACAGCGAGCAGCAGCAGCAGCACCTACGGAAGGGCCGGGGCACTGTGCCACACAGAGGGGTGAGGGTGGACAACACGACCCTTGTAGCCCCTCCCCACGGGGCAATGTATTCCACCAGTTGACCCATTTAACAAACACTAAATTGCCGGTAGAGGGGGCGATGTCATTGATAACACGTGGTCTAAGCCTAGGGTAGCTACGTACCTGTCTACTAGAGCCAGGTGCATTCGCCTGCCGGTAGAGGGGCGATGGATTGATATCACGTGGTCTAGCCGAGGGTAGCTATGCACCTGTGTCTACTAGAGCCAGGTGCATTCACCTGCCGGTAGAGGGGCGATGGGATCGATACCACGTGGTCTAGCCGAGGGTAGCTATGTACCTGTGTCTACTAGAGCCAGGTGCATTCGCCTGCCGGTAGAGGGGGCGATGGGATTGATATCACGTGGTCTAGCCTAGGGTAGCTACGCACCTGTGCTACTAGAGCCAGGTGCATTCGCCTGCCGGTAGAGGGGCGATGGATTGATATCACGTGGTCTAGCCTAGGGTAGCTACGCACCTGTGTCTACTAGAGCCAGGTGCATTAGTCTGCCGGTAGAGGGGCGATGGATTGATATCACGTGGTCTAGCCGAGGGTAGCTACGCACCTGTGTCTACTACAGACAGCTGCATTCGTCTGCCTGTAGAGGGGCGATGTGATTGATACTACNTGGTCCAAGCCTAGGGCCCCCTAGTGGCAGGCAGCCGTACCCGGTGCCTACAGGCAGGTGCTTGAGTCAACCGTACTGGGGTGATGGGATTGCTTCCACGTGGGTCGAACTTAGGGCACCTCCTAGTGCATATTACTTTGGTCGGTAGGGTGACGATTGTTGCCCACGTGGTCTAGGCGAGTGGCAGCCGTCCCTACTAAGCGAGCTCCGTTAGCCTGCCGGTAAGTGGAGGGGGGGGGGCGGCAATGATGGCTGCTGTGCATGGAGCAGCTCAGCCGTAGCCACCAGGAACGACAGCTTCCAAAAACACACCGGTCCTCACTCTCCCGCCCCTCCCTAACCACAACACTGGCCGCTGCTTGCGGTGTTGCCGCTAACATCTCCATCGGTAGAAATACAAAACCGTGGCGTGCGACGGGGGGGGAGAAAGAGATGAAGGCAACGCAAAATGTGGTCGCGCCCGACAGCTTAAAAAAGTTATACCTCCACGGAGACTTTGAAAAGTAGCAAAATGACAAAACTAAAAAAAACGCAAAACGATGTGGGGGGGGGGTAGGGACCCCCCCTCTCACCCCCCTCCTCCTCTCTCTCTCTCACCCCTCTCGACCAACGTGGGGAGCCCACGTCACGGCCCGCGCCACCCACACCACCACCGTCACCGCCGCGGCCTTCCCGACCACTAAAGAAACGCACCGGCAGAGCTCGTAACACTGCGGCCGGCCCGGATAAAAGGAAAGAAAATTAAAAGAAAGAAAAAACAAACCGGCGTCTCTGAAATAATAATAATAATTTTTTTAACAATTTTGGAAAACAAAAATAAAAGATCATTAATTGTCGCAGACGGCAATTTTTATAAAAATGATTCAAGCGGTTTTATCGATGGCGGTGGAAGTGTGGGTGGCTGAAACGTCACTGTGACTTGACTCCCTGCTTGCGCTGCCTGGCCCTGCATGAGACAGACAGAGCGAGAGACGAGAGAAAGAATAATCACGGGAGACGCACGCACTGGTGTGTGGGTCGATCGGCTGGGTCGCGTGGAGACGTCCCACGGTTCTAGATTTGAAGCTTTCGTGACTGCAAGGATTCATATTCTTAGGTTTTTTCGGTAAAGTCACGTAGGTAAAAAATTAATTAATAAAAGTAAAATAAAATAAAATCGCGACGTTTCGGAGGCAACACAAGCTGCCGTCTTCAGGTGGCAAGTCACAGCACGATAGCTGTATCAAGTAAAGAGAAATCAAGAACCAGTCCTTGTATATATACTGGAGGGTGGGAGGAGCCAGGGTAGGCACCTGGATATTATTATATATACAGGACTTCTAGATTTGAAGCTTTCGTGACTGCAAGGATTCATATTCTTAGGTTTTTTCGGTAAAGTCACGTAGGTAAAAAATTTTAATTAATAAAAGTAAAATAAAATAAAAAATCACGACATTTACTTGATACAGCATCGTGCTGTAACGGTTCCACCTGAAGACGGAAGCTTGTGTTGCCCCAAACGTCGTGATTTTATTTTATTTTAATTAATTAATTTTTTTTACCTACGTGACTTTACAGAAACAACCTAAGAATACGTTCCATGGTCCCTCTTCCCCACCTCCTCCCCCCCCCCCCCCCACACCGGTTGGATGCTCATCGTGGTGTACGGCATGGTTGGTTTCTAAAGAAATCGTGGTGAACGTTGTTGGGTGTGTGTAACGTGTGCGTGTTGTCGTCATGCATGTGTTGTACGCGCGTGCCCATGCAGTGTGACAAAGCGAGTGCATGTTGTGCGTGTTGTCGTGCATGTGACGTGTGTGTGTGTGTAGCGGTGTTCGTTGCGTGTGTGACAAGCACGTGTGTTGTTAGTGGGAAGGAGAGCATCTGTTAGCGCTACAAACCCGGCAACCCGGGTTCAATTCCAACACCGGGTGGCAATCATCTCAACCAGTCCTGGGCCTCCCCCTAGGCCGACGACTCAACCTCACAGATATCTGGTGCGCCATGTAAACATCGCCACTGGGGAGATAAAGGCAGCCGGGTGTAGGGGTGGGGTGGGGAGATCCGTGGTCTGTTTGCGCGTGCGCTTACCTGGATTCGCTGCGGGTCACCGTGTACTCAACCACAGGATGTTGGGGATGAGGCTGGTGTCACGCAGGAGGAGAAACTCCGACACCGGCCTGGGGGAGGGTGGAGGGGTAGCACACACACACACGCACAAGGTGGTACGCCGTTAGCCAAGCGCGTGTCAGAGGCGCAAACGGGTTTCGATTCCTTACCCGTACCCGGCCGCACCAGGGTCGCAAATGGCTACCCGTACCCGGCCGGATACGGTAGCCGTTCCCTACCCGAAATGAGTGACAAACGGCTACTCACCAGTGACTCATGGCCTACCCGTACCGGCCGCACACGGCTACCCATACCCGGCTGAGTACGGATAGCCGGGTATCGGGTAGGTACGGGTATCGGGTACCCGGTTGCAACCTCTGGCGCATGTAGAGAGATGGGGGGCGCATATGCTGAATTTCTATGGTATGCAAGCCAACCATGCAAAAAATAAATTGGAGGTTCACGTTTATACAATGGGAGGATTAATAACAGGAGAAGACCGTGCAACCAAATAAACAGGCTTCAGGGTCGGGATCGTACCCACGACAGCCTTGCCGGCCAGGAGAGGTCGTTACCATCCTCGCGCCCAGGAGTGGTGGCGCAGTAGTCGGCACACTACGCTACGAACGCGGCGTGACCAGAGTTACATCACCGCCTACGACCAACGCCCTCCTCCCGAGGTAGACTCAGCCTCAAAATGAGTAACCTGGTAGGGTGTGTGGTGTGGGTGGGGAGCGGTAGTGTAGTGGTTAGCGCTACGCTGCGCTACGAACCCGGCGACCGGGGTTCGATTCCCGCTCACGGCCAACACCAAGTGACGATTATCTGAACCGGTCCTGGGCCTCCCCTAGGTCGACTCAGCCTCAAATGAGTACCTGGTGCGGTGTGTAAACATTGCCACTAGGGGAGACAAAAGCACTCGGGCGTGGTGCTGGCCACCCACCCCTCGTGTACTGTTCCGGCCTTCACAGGTGCTCGCTAACAGCACTTGCCCCTAGTCTGTTAAGGCTACACAGGGGATCTTTGTGGTGTGTGGTGGTGGTGAACAAACGTCACCGGCCTTCATTAGGTGCTGCTTGCTAACAGCACTTGCCCCATTCATCTGTTAAGGCCGTACGGGGGTGGTAGGGGTAGAGAGGTAATCTTAGTCTGCAACGCTGCGAGCGGCGAGCTGAGAGCGCTCACCAGGATGCGACGAAGGGAAGATGGGGTGAGGATCTCCTGGGTGAGGCCAAACCAGGCGACGGCCATGACGGTGCCGGCAAACGCTCCGTACACGACCTGGCTGCCCGAGTGGTACAGCAGGTACACCCTGCGCACGCACGCACACGGACAGAGAAACGCACACACACCACAAAGATAAAGACACCCCATCTCCCACCCATATAGCCTCGGGACTAAATGGAGCAAGTGCCGTTCGCAAGCACCGATGAAGGCCGGCACGGTGGGTGGGTGGGTGGCCAGCGCCATGCCTGACCACCTTGGTCTCCCCAGTGGCCGTGTTTACACACCGCACCGGGTACCAGAGGGTATTCATCGCCGGTGGTGGGGGCATTGGGCGGTGGGNCATTGGTGGGGGGCATTGGCGGTGGGCATTGGGCGGGGGGCATTGGGCAGTGGGGCATTGGGCGGGGGGCATTGGGCGGGGGGNCATTGTGTGGGGGGCATTGTGTGGGGTGGCATTGTGTGGGGTGGCATTGTGTGGGGGGCATTGTGTGGGGGGNCATTGTGTGGGGGGCATTGTGTGGGGGGNCATTGTGTGGGGGGCATTGTGTGGGGGGGCATTGTGTGGGGGGGGGGCATTGTGTGGTGGGGGCATTGGGCGGTGGGGCACTGTTGTACACACCGCACCGGGTACCAGAGGGTATTCATCGCTGGTGGGGCATTGGGTAGGGCACTGGGTGGGGCACTCTGCGGGGGCACTGTGTGGGGCACTGGGTGGTGGGCATTGTGGGGCACTGGGTGGGCCACTGCTGTAGGTGACGCAGATTGCGAGCAGCAGCAGCGCCACGGAGAGCACGTGCCTCCACAGCAGGTCCACACAGCGCGCGTTTGTCGTGTGATGCATCCTGACACGCGCAACACGGCCAAGACACTACAGTACAACACCGTTCAACGCCCCCCCCCCCTCCTCCCTCACCACCACGTGACTCTTCCCCCCCCCGGGTCTCTCCGTGACTGCCCCCTCACCCTGTGACAGAGGTCGCAAACGGGTTTTGATTTCTTACCNGTACCCGGCCGCACCAGGGTCGTAAATGGGTACCGTACCCTACCCGTACCCTACCNGTACCCTACCCGTACCCTACCGTACCCTACCCGTACCCTACCCGTACCCGATTGCGACCTCTGGGATGAAGCCATGTTGCAGGCGCGGGTGGGTTGATTCTAAGAACTTGAATTGTGAGAAGACAAGACCGTTCGGAAATGAGTGACAAACGGTGACTCGCCAGTGACTCAGGGCCTACCCGTACCCGGCCGCACCAGGGTCGCAAACGGGTACCCGTACCCTCCCGTACCGGCCGGGTAGACAATGTCTCTAACACACACCCGTACCGTACCCGGCCGGGTACCGGGTAGGGTACGGGTATCGGGTACCCGATTGCGACCTCTGGATGAAGCCATGTTGCAGGCGCGGGTGGGTTGATTCTAGGAACTTGAATTGTGAGAAGAGACAAGACGTTGGGAAATGAGTGACAAACGGTGACTCACCAGTGACTCCCTACACGTACCCGGCCGCACCAGGGTCGCAAACGGGTACCCGTACCTGGCCGGTACGGGTAGCCGGGACCCTACCGGTAGGGTACGGGTATCGGGTACCCGATTGCAACCTCTGGGATGAAGCCATGTTGCAGGCGCGGGTGGGTTGATTCTAGGAACTTGAATTGTGAGAAGAGACAAGACGTTGGGAAATGAGTGACAAACGGTGACTCACCAGTGACTCGCGGCCTACCCGTACCCGGCCGCACCAGGGTCGCAAACGGCTACCCGTACCTGACCGGGTACGGGTACCCGAGTATTGGGTAGGTACGGGTATCGGTACCCAGTTGCGACCTCTACCCTGTGACCCCCCCCCCCACCAGCCTCAGAGGTCTTCTTCCCACTCCCCTCGGCATCGTCCCCACCCTACCGCCCCCCCCCCTCTCCCAGAGTGCAGAGGAAACTTACCTGAAGTAGAGGAACAGGAAGGAGTAGACGGCGAAGAACCAGACGAACTGCGCGTGGCTGGAGGGCATCCCGTACTCCGTGAAGAGCGCCTCGCGGCAATCTGCATCGTCGCAACGCACAGGGAACAAGTATAACCCGTAAAAACAAAGTTTTTCACTATAAATCCTTTATATGCGTGGCGGCTAGAGTCCTCTCGTCCTCTGGCTTGAGATGGCTGCCACCTATGGGTGAGATGATTGCATGCAGCATTAAGTAATTGGTAATTAAATATAATATTTTTGTCCTAAAAAGTGTAAAACATGCATTGTCACGCACAATGAGTCTGTGTGCAAAATGTCAGCTTGATTGGATCACGGAAGTGGGTTAAAAAACGACCAAAAGATTTGCACGGTCGTAAGCGCGCAAGCAAGCAAACTTAATATAAAGGATTCAAAAAATTAACCCGTAAAAACAAAGTTTTTCACTATAAATCCTTTATATGCGTGGCATCGGTTTTATTTTGTTATTCATTTTTGTTTTTCTTGAGTAAGAGTTTCATTTTTATCACATTGGTATTTTAAATTAAATATGAATTTTGTTTTTCCTAAAAAGTGGAAAATTTTGAAAATTTTTTTCATGAAAATTATTTGTCACGCACAACGAGTCTGCGTGCAAAATGTCAGCTCGATTGGATCACGAGAAGTGGGTTAAAAAAACGACCGAAAGATTTGCACGGTCGTAAGCGCGCAAGCAAGCAAGCGAACTTAATATAAAGGATTTAAAAAGGTCCCCCCCACCCACGTGTAGCCTTACACAGACGGACCGGGGGAAAGTGCCGGTAGCGAGCGGCACCTACGAAGGCCGGCAGGACACACGAGGCGCGCGGGTGGACGGCAACACACCCCGGCCGCCTCTCCCCCAAATGACGTTTTTTTTAATAAACATCTTTTCAATGGAATTTTTTTTTTTNACACCGGTTCAGTTAATCGTCACCGGTGTTGGCCGTGAATGGGAATCGAACCCTCTGTGCAGCGTGCCAACCGCTACACCATCACTCCCCACCCACACACNCACACCACACACACACCCCACCACACCCACACACACACCACACACACCACACCCNCACACACCACAACACACACACACCCACACCACCCACACACCACCACCCACCACACCACACACCACACCACACCCAGCCCCCCCCNACCACCCACCCCCCACCCCACCACACCACCCCCCACCCCCCAACACCNCCCCCCCACCCCACACACACCCACCCCCCNACCCACACACCCACACACGGGGGCCCATGCAGATTAGGATCCTGGGCAGATACCACCGGCAAGGCCAAACATCACCTGGNCGTGGGGGGCGGAGGAGGAGAGAATCTACGGCCCTCACCTCCCGGGCTCGCGATCACATGCTTGATGACCCAGAGGCCTTCGCACCANCAGGCCGCACATGAACGCGACTGAAATGGGTGGAGGGGACAGGACGCGTCACAATCCAGACAACGACGCACCAGCGGTGNACGCGCAACGGGGAGACGCAGATTGCAGGTCACAGCCCCAACGCCCGTGCGGATTTGGTGTAGNAGGCCAGGAGACTNGGAGATAGTTGGAGGCAAAGCCAAAGTCATCACCTGTACGTCGGGGGCGGACGAGGAGATAATCTAGTCCCTAGCCTCTCCAGGCCTCCACTACCGGGCTAGGGGAGGCCTAACCCAGTTAAGGGATTCGGCACCGACCGCCCCTTACCCGTCTAACTGGGAGATCCAGANCCTAGGCTAGCCACTCTCAGGTCCTCACTACGGCTAGGGAGGACTAGCAACCCAGCGGAAGCTGATNGGCACCCGTCCCCAACGCCCCTTCCCGTCTAACTGGGAGATCCCATGATACCCGGACTACCTACTCTCAGGCCCACTACCGGGCTAGGGAGGCTAGCTAACAGGTTAAGCTGTACGGCACCCGAGTCCCACCGGCCCCTTCACCGTCTAACTGGGAGATCATGACTCTAACCCGGCTAGCCTACTCTNAGGTCCTCCACTACCGGGCTAGGGGAGGCTAGCTAACCCAGCCCTGGTTAAGCTGGGATTACGGCACCCCGAGTCAGACCGGCTCTTACAAGACATCGGCTCTGGCTTTCGGGCCACGCCACTGGCTTGCCCTGGTCGCTCCTGAGAAGGACAGCGATCCAGGGAGTCCCAGGGCCTATCGAGCCGGTCTTCTTGCTTCGCTGGTTAAGCTGAACACTGAACCCGAGCCCTCCGGCTCACCGCCTTGTATAGCAACTCCCCACTGAGGGGTGGGGCTGGGGGATCCCAGCTCCGTGTCAGCCCCCAGGCTCAACGGTGCGGACGTGGATGTAAGCGCCCTTGGCGTACGGCANAACACGCCCAGTGTGTGTTAAGCCCTCCGTAACACCTCTACACTAGTAGCAAAAGTAGCCACGCGCGCTACAGGCCCGCACTTTCAAGACGCTAGATGCTTCAAAAAGGTATCAACTCCGGTTCAGCGATTCTGCACTTGCTCTATTACTATAGTACTATACCGCCTTCAACAACTTTTACGAACTGGGTGTTTAAGAGGTTGGCAGTTTCTCGTATTATCTGGCCGTGTAGCAAATGAAAAGTACAATTTACGTTACTACGCAAGTAAAAAGAAATTGCGAATTTTAATAGACGTTTAAAAAAATAAAAATTTAGGGCACCTTTATAAAACATATGCTACAGGCATAAGAGGTTTGGGTTAGAGTGCATAAATGCGTGTCGTTAAAACCCGCCACAGCCAAATAGTAACCTCTATTATGGATGATATTGGTCGCGAAAGCTTACTGAATATGCTACAGGCCCCGCGCTAGCTCCATGCATCACCGTCTGACACCAGTAACGACCTCAGACTTAACCTGGTGCGGTGGGTGCAGTAAACATCGCCGCTGGGAGACAAAGGCGGCCCTGGCCACCCCCACCCCACACCAGAGGTCGCAACCGGGTACCCGATACCCGTACTTTACCCGATACCCGGCTACCCGTACCCGGCCAGATAGCCGTTTGAGACTCTGGTGCGGCCGGGTACGGGTACGCCGTGAGTCACTGGTGAGTAACCGTTTGTCACTCATTTCGGGTAGGGTACGGGTACCCATACCCGGCCGGGTACGGGTAGCCGTTTGCGACCCTGGTGCGGCCGGGTACGGAATCAAAACCCGTTTGCACCTCAGGTTCAGAGGGCAGTGCAGTAAAAGTGCTGCGTGCGTGTGTAAAGCAACCGCGTGGGGTCGGGCGAGGGGGCAAGGTTCTTGCCGTGTGCAGCTCTCGCTTGAAGGCGATGAGGGTCACGAAGCCAAAGACGATGAAGATGGGCGCCAGGCTGCACCACGCCAACGCCTTGCCCAGCATGTCCCCTGGCATGGGAGAAACGGGGGCAGAGAGAGAGGAGAGGGGCGGTGGAAATGCTGTTAGGATCGACTGCCTGCAGAGTCAGAGTTATGTTTTTGTTTGCATTATGGCTGCAGGTATTGTGGTCTATGCAAACGGGTACCCGTACCCGGCTGGGTATGGGTACCCGTTTGCGACCCTGGTGCGGCCGGGTACGGGTAGGCCGTGAGTCACTGGTGAGTCACCGTTTGTCACTCATTTCCCAACGTCTTGTCTCTTCTCACAATTCAAGTTCCTAGAATCAACCCACCCGCGCCTGCAACATGGCTTCATCCAGAGGTCGCAATCAGGTACCCGATACCTGTACCCGGCCAGGTATGGGTAGGGTACGGAAACGGGTACGGGTTTGCGACCCTGGTGCGGCCGGGTACGGGTAAGGAATCAAAACCCGTTTGCGACCTCTGGGCCTTAGCTTGTAAAATAGTATATTCTTTTTTGAAGTTCAGACAGATTTTCTGCAGCGTCATATTTCAGCGATTGGGGCGTTTGTTGTTGTTCTGCCATTTGGGAAAAGGTAACAAAATGAAGCCGACAAGAGGACAAGTATAACCCGTAAAAACAAAGTTTTTCACTCTAAATCCTTTATATGCGTGGCAGCTAGAGTCCTCTCGTCCTCTGGCTTGAGATGACTGCCACCTATGGGTCAGATGATTGCATTGCACCATTAAGCAATTGGTAATTAAATATATTTTTGTCCTAAAAAGTGCAAAATTTTGGAAAAAATTTTCACGAACATTAATTGTCACGCACAACGAGTCTGTGCAAAATGTCAGCTCGATTGGATCACGGGAAGTGGGTTAAAAATGACCGAAAGATTTGCACGGTCCTAAGCAAGCAAGCAAGCGAACTTAATATAAAGGATTTAAAAATGACAGCACTGCTGGTGTTGGTGACCGCGAAATCGAACTCGGGTCGCCGGGTTTGTAGCGCTAACCGCTACCCACTAACATTACCACAGTTGTGCGCCTTTTGGTGTCATCTGGACCAACACCAATGGAAACGAGGCTCTAAGGAAAGCTGTCTCGGGTGTGGACCAATCAACTTAAGGACAGTGCATATCATCAGAGTTGTTTCTTTTTGTTTGCATTTTGACTACTTGTGTTGTGGTTATTGCAAACATGATGCCTTGTATAAAGGTGTCAGTTTTGTACCAGTTGAAAGGTAAAAACCTATTACTATATTTTGCCACTGGTAAAGGAGATGTCTCAGTGTAAATGCTTACCCGAGCTCTCAATACTCTGATATTGCACTGTGTTTGAGTTGTACGCCTTTAGGCGTCATCTGGTCCAACACCAGTGGGGACTAGGCTCTAAGAAAAGCTGTCTCGGGTGTGGACCAATCAACTTCAAGGACAGTGCATATCATCAGAGTTGTTTCTTTTTGTTTGCATTTCGACTACTTGTGTTGTGGTTATTGCAAACATGATGCCTTGTATAAAGGTGTCAGTTTTGTACCAGTTGAAAGGGTAAAAACCTACTACTAAAAACAGAGTTGGTTCTTTTGTTTGCATTTTGACTGCTTGTGTTGTGGTTATTGCAAACATGATGCCTTGTATAAAGGTGTCAGTTTTGTACCAGTTTAAAGGGTAAAAACCTACTACAATTACCACACTCTGCAGAACCGGTGGTGATGGGGGGGGGAAGAGCTTACACAAACTGCACACACTGCAGGGAGCTAACATCCGAGGCAACGTGGATGATGAGACACGCAAACTCCACATACATAATAGCAGGCGTCAGGGTCGGGAATCGAACCCACGACCTCCTGTAGACCAGGCGAGGTAGTTAACATCTCCTAGCCACCGTGATGATGAGAGACACGCAGACTCCAAATATACAGCAGCAGGGTTGGGGANATCGAACCCACGCCTCCTGTATACAGGCGAGGTAGTAACATCTCCTAGCCAATGTGATGATGAGAGAGAGNCACAGACTCAAATATACAGCAGCAGGCATCGAACCCACGACCTCCTGTATACAGGCGAGGTAGTTAACATCTCCTAGCCACCGTGATGATGATGAGAGACACGCAGACTCCAAATATACAGCAGCAGGGATCGAACCCACGACCTCCTGTATTCAGGCGAGGTAGTTAACATCTCCAGCCACCGTGATGATGAGAGAGAGCGCAGACTCCACCTATACAGCAGGCGTCAGGGTTGGGGAAATCGAACCCACGACCTCCTGTATACCAGGCGAGGTAGTCAACATCTCCTAGCCACTGTGATGATGATGAGAGAGAGAGACACGCAGACCAAATATACAGCAGGCGATCGAACCCACGACCTCCTGCGTACCAGGCGAGGTAGTCAACATCTCCGAGCCACCGTGATGATGAGAGACACGCAGACTCCACTATACAGCAGCAGGCATCGTCAGGGTTGGGATCGAACCCACGACCTCCTGTAGAGCAGGCGAGGTAGTCAACATCTCCGAGCCACCGTGATGATGAGAGACACGCAGACTCCACCTGAAGACGGCTGCTTGTGTTGCTATCGAAACGTCGTGATCTATTATTTTCTACCCACGTGACTTTACCGAAAGAACCAAAGAGTATATGGATCCCTGCCGTCACGAACGCTTCAAATCGATATCGAGTTAATAACAATCCACCCTTGTTGCAATTAATCCCCGCAACAAACCCCTAAAATCGAATGCCCCCCCCGCCCCCTAAAAAAAACGTTCAACCCCAACATCGAAAAATTACCAATTGGTTCATCTGAGGACGGCTGCTTGCGTTGTGGCCGAAACGTCGTGAGAATTGTATTTTATTATGTTTTATTTTTATTATTTTATTATTTCCCTTCCACGTGACTTTTCCGAAAGAACCAAGATGATGAATCCCTGCAGTCACGAAAGCTTAAATCGAAATTTATAATGTTTATTTTNATTATTTTATTATTTCCCTTCCACGTGACTTTACCGAAAGAACCAAGATGATGAATCCCTGCAGTCACGAAAGCTTTAAATCGAAATTTTATAATGTTTTATTTTTATTATTTATTATTCCCTTCCACGTGACTTACCGAAAGAACCAAGATGATGAATCCCTGCAGTCACGAAAGCTTTAAATCGAAATTTTATAATGTTTAATTTTATTATTTCATTACTTCCCTTCCACGTGACTTTACCGAAAGAACCAACAAGATGAATCCCCGCAGTCACGAAAGCTTTAAATCGAAATTTTATTATGTTTTATTTTTATTATTTTATTACTTCCCTTCTACGTGACTTCACCGAAAGAACCAAGAAGATGAATCCCCGCAGTCACTAAATCTTTAAATCGAAATTTTATAATGTTTTATTTTATTATTTTATTATGTTTTATTTTATTATTTCATTACTTCCTTCCACGTGACTTCACCGAAAGAACCAACAAGATGAATCCCCGCAGTCACGAAAGAAGCTTTAAATCGAAATTTAACCAATTGATTACCAACAACCTCAGCTAATCGATAACTGATCGATAAATCTGCCCCCCCCCCNGCACCACCACGTGACGGCCCGCCGACCAATGGGAGATGAGCATTGCTCGCCTAGAGGCTTCAACCGTGGATGAAGGCCTGACCTCGGTGTGTGGCCCCATAGGGGGGGGGGGGGTCACTGCAGAGAGACAGGGGGGGGTGGGGGGGGTGGGGGGGGTCACGACCCCACGACAATAGGGAGAGGTCATCGACAACAAAGTGAGGTCAACTCACCTGGTGGGAATTCGACATGAGTGAGTGACACGGCTCGCCATCGCTCCTCGTCAGCGCCGCACGGCAGCCGCAGCAGCTGCTGCTGCTGCTGTTGTTCCTGCTGCTGCTGTTCCTCGCCATCGCCATCTCGCTTCGATCACAATCTCCACCGCCACCTCCACCGCCCCTCCTACAGAGACCCCACTGAGTTGTTGCCGGCAAAGTGTCGGGGTGATGGGTGGGTGGGTGCCCGCGTCGATTGTTTCGTCCGTCCGGTAGACCCCTTTAGACCCCCACTGAGTTGCGGGAAAGTGTCGGGGTGGTGGGTGGGTGGCCGCGTCGATTGTTTCGTCCGTCTGGCAGACCCGAGAGACCCCACTGAGTTGCGGGAAAAGTGTCGGGGTGATGGGTGGGTGCCCGCGTCGATTGTTTCGTCTGTCCGGTAGACCCCTTTAGACCCCCACTGAGTTGTTGGCGGGCAAAGTGTCGGGGTGATGGGTGGGTGGCCGCGTCGATTGCTTCGTCCGTCCGGTAGACCCTTTAGACCCCGCTGAGTTGCGGGCAAAGTGTCGGGNGGTGGGTGGGTGCCCGCGTCGATTGTTTCGTCCGTCCGGTAGACCCCTTTAGACCCCGCTGAGTTGCGGGCAAAGTGTCGGGGTGATGGGTGGGTGGGTGGCCGCGTCGATTGTTTCGTCTGTCCGGTAGACCCCTTTAGACCCCCACCGCCTCCGCCCCCCCCCAGACAACTGCCACCCCTTCACACNGCCCCCTCCCCNTAGCCCCCCCCCCTTTCACAGCCCCCCCCCTTTCACAGCCCCCCCCCTTTCACAGCCCCCCCCCTTCACACCCCCCCCCCCTTCACACAGCCCCCCTTCACGCCCCCCCCCCCCCCTTCACACAGCCCCCCCCCTTCACACAGCCCCCTCCTTTCACACAGCCCCCCCCTTCACACAGCCCCCCCCCTTCACACAGCCCCCCCCCNTTCACACCCCCCCCCTTCCGCCCCCCCCCTCAACAGCCCCCCCCCTTCACACAGCCCCCCCCCCTAGCCCCCCCCCNTTCACACAGCCCCCCCCCTTCACACAGCCCCCCCCTTCACACAGCCCCCCCCCCCTTCACCAGCCCCCCCCCNTTCACACAGCCCCCCCCCTTCACACAGCCCCCCCCNTTCACACAGCCCCCCCCCTTCACACAGCCCCCCCCTTCACACAGCCCCCACACAGCCCCCCCCTTCACACAGCCCCCACACAGCCCCCCCTTCACACAGCCCCCCCCCCCCCCACAGCCCCCCCCCCTTCACACAGCTCCCCCCCACTCACCGCTAATGAAGACGCTTTGCAAGCGGCTAGGAGAGAGGGGGAGAGAGAGAGAGCGAGGAGGCGGAAGAATCGATTCGATTTTTTTGTTTAGTTGCTTGTCGATTCCCGCCGTTGGCGGACGCCTTTAAATAGCGGCGCTGGAATCGATTCTCGCTAATCGAAGGCGCCGGTCAAGTCCGGGCGGGGGGGATCGATTCGTGCTGTGTCGATTCCGATTCCACATGTTTCAATGAATGTGCACGTGTGTTAATGTGATTGAATGATGAGCGTGCATTGCTGGCTGCTGATGGGATGCCAGGTTAGCTAAGCTTTGAGTGGCGTTTGTTCGTCAAATTACTCAATCAACAGCAGCAGCAGCAGCTCTGCATTTGTGCAAAGCTCAGCGTCAGGACTATTTTACGGGAACACCCTCCTAGGTTGATGTTGGTCAATTGTATTAAGGTTACGCATTATTTTTTTTTCAATTTTTATCAGAAGCTGAATGTTTATACTGGTAGGAACCTCCTGGTTACACCAGCCCACAGGGGATTGTTGTGTCCGTCCGTCCGTCGTGAATCCAAAAATGGGAGGGGTGGGGCTGGGAGGGGAGGGAGGGTGGGGAGGGCTGGGTGGGAGGGTGGAGAGGGGCTGGGTGGGAGGGTGGGGCTGGGTGGGAGGGGCTGGGTGGGGAGGGGCTGGTGGGGAGGGCTGGGTGGGGTGGGAGGGTGGGAGGGGCTGGTCACCCCGTGGTGCCCTTATAAAACTCAACGTCTAACCTACTCACGCCGGCTTGTGCCCGCCCTCAGTCGGCCATATTTGCGGAATACACCACGCCGCCGTTGACCCTGCAGGCCATTGACCGAGCAACCCGACGTTCCTACCAGCTCCCTCCGCAGGAATGTGTTTATTTTACCAGGTAAAGCCCATGAGATATTTGCTTTTTGTTAGAAGCGACGTGGCCATCAGAGCACACGAGGAATTGTGGCTTCTGGTCGCGTAGAAATGTAAACACAAACTCATTTAAAGCTTTNGTGACTGCAGGAATTACTCTTTGGTTCTTTGGGAAAGTCGCGTGAAAGAAAAAAAAATCGTGGAATACAACGTTCGATTGCAACGCAAGCAATCGTCATCAGGGAGAACTACATTTGAGAGAGAGAGAAACACAGACACGGAGACGCACAGACAGACACACACGCAGAGAGAGAGAGAGACAACACAGAGACACACAGAGAGAGACACACGCGGAGAGAGAGACAACACAGAGACACAGAGAGAGACAAGCAGAGAGAGACAACACAGAGACAGAGAGAGAGAGACACACGTAATACAGAGAGACGCACAGAAGAGACACACAAACACAGAGACACACACAGACNGACACGCAGAGAGAAACAACACCGAGACACACAGAGACACAAGCAGACAGAGACAACACAACAGAGAGAGAGACAACACAGACATACACACAGAGAGAGAGACAACACAGAGACACAGAGACACACACAACACAGAGACACACACAGACAGACACACGCAGAGAGAGACAAACACAGAGAGAGACACACAGAGACACACAGACAGACACACAAGCAGAGAGAGACAACACAAAGACACAGAGAGGGAGACACAAGCAGAGAGACAAACAGACACACAGAGAGACACGAGAGACACACAGAGACACAGAGAGAGAGACANCACAGAGACACAGAGAGAGACACAANCAGTGAGAGACAACACAGACACACAGAGAGACACGCGAACACACAGAGACACAAGCAGAGAGAGACACACAGAGACACACAGAGAGAGACAGAGAGAGACACAGAGACACACAGACAGACACACAAGCAGAGAGAGACAACAGGCACAGAGAGAGACACACACAACATAGACACACAGAGACAACACAGAGACACATAGACACACAAGCAGAGCGAGACAACACAGAGACAGAGAGACACACACACAACATAGACACACAGACAACATAGACACACAGACACACAAGCAGAGAGAGACAACACAGGCACAGAGAGAGACACACAAACATAGACACACAGAGACAACACAGAGACACACAGACAGACACACAGAGAGACAACACAGAAACACAGAGAGAGAAACACAGAGACACAGAGAGAGAGACACAACACAGAGACACAGAGACACACAGAGAGAGACAACACAGAGACACACAGACAGACACACAAGCAGAGAGACACAGAGGCACAGAGAGGGAGACACAAGCAGTGAGAGACAACACAGACACACAGAGAGACACGCAGAGACACACAGAGACACAAGCAGAGAGAGACAACACAGAGACACAGAGAGAGACACAAGCAGAGAGACAACACAGACACACAGAGAGACACGCAGAGACACACAGAGACACAAGCAGAGAGAGACAACACAGAGACACACAGAGAGAGACAGAGAGAGACACGCAGAGACACACAGACAGACACACAAGCAGAGAGAGACAACAGGCACAGAGAGAGACACACACAACATAGACACACAGAGACAACACAGAGACACATAGACACACAAGCAGAGCGAGACAACACAGAGACAGAGAGACACACACACAACATAGACACACAGACAACATAGACACACAGACACACAAGCAGAGAGAGACAACACAGGCACAGAGAGAGACACACACAACATAGACACACAAGACAACACAGAGACACACAGACAGACACACAAGCGAGACAACACAGAAACACAGAGAGAGACAACACGAGACACAGAGAGAGAGACACAACACAGATACAGACAGAGACACACAGAGAAGCAAACAGAGACAACAGACAGACACACAGAGAGAGAGACAACACAGAGGCACAGAGAGAGACACAAGCAGAGAGAGNAACACACAGACACACAGAGAGAGACACACAGAGAGACAACACAGAGAGAGAGAGATACACACACAGAGACACACAGACAGACACACAAGCAGAGAGAGACAACACAGAGACACACAGAGAGAGACACAGACNGACACACAAGCAGAGAGAGAAACACAGAGACACAGAGAGGGAGACACAAGCAGAGAGACAACACAGACACACAGAGAGACACGCAGAGACACACAGAGACACAAGCAGAGAGAGACAACACAGAGACACACAGAGAGAGACAGAGAGAGACACGCAGAGACACACAGACAGACACACAAGAGAGAGAGACAACACAGGCACAGAGAGAGACACACACACATAGACACACAGAGACAAAGAGACACACAGACACACAGAGAGAGAGACACACAGAAACACAGAGAGACACAGATAGACACACACAACACAGACACAGACAGACACACAAGCAGAGAGAGACAACACAGGCACAGAGAGAGACACACAACATAGACACACAGACAGACACAAGCAGAGAGAGACAACAGAAACACAGAGAGACACACGCAAGCAGAGAGAGAGACAACACAGAGACACAGAGAGAGAGAGACACACACACAACATAGACACATTATAGCAGCAAGGGGCTGTCTATAAATGACGTCACGCGATTTTGACGATTTTGACCCCTCCCCTCGTCACACGACGTCACAAAGTCAGCCCCCCCCCTCAAATATGACGTGACAAAGCTCTGCCCCCCCAAAAAACCATATTTCCATTTTGAAAATAAAACATGCTTCAAATCGCTTTAAACTATTGTCATTGTAGTGCGTATTTAACGTGGCGCTGCACTCTGATGTTGTAGGAGTGCTGTTATAACAATTAGTGTTATAACAATTCTATATTTCTAGATTTTAAGCTTTCGTGACTGCAAGGATTCATATTCTTAGGTTTTTTCGGTAAAGTCACGTAGGTAAAAATGTTAAATTAAAATTAATATATTATATTCTTTTATTTGTATTTAATTGTATTAATTTTAATTTTTTACCTACGTGACTTTACCGAAAAAACCTAAGAATATGAATTCTATATTTATTTAAAGTTGCGCATTTTTACGTGACATCATTTATGGACGGCCCCAATTATCATAATTCTATACTGACAAAGGAGGTCTCATGATGGACCTGACATTGTATTTGCTGCACATTGACGCGTGTTGGCCGCCAGAGGGCAGTGCACGGAAACCCACTGGAATCCTGTGCCCAGCGTGGTGAAGTATAGGACCGTCCATAAATGACGTCACGCACCTAGGGGTTGGGGGGGGTCAGACATTTGTGACGATGTGTGACGAGGGGGGGGGNTGAGAAATGCGCAACTTTAAATAAATATAGACAACACGTTCTACTTAATTAAATAGACTTTTAAAACACATTTCTGCGGAGGGAGCTGGTAGGAACGTTGGGTTGCTCGCTCAAAGGCCTGCAGGGTCAACGGCGGCGTGGTGTATTCCGCAAATATGCCCGACTGTGAGGGCGGGCACAAGCCGGCGTGAGTAGGTTACACGTTGAGTTTTATAAGGGCACCACGGGTGACCAGCCCCTCCCCACCCAGCCCCACCCCCCACCCAGCCCCAACCCACCCTCCCACCCAGCCCCTCCTCTCTGCCCAGCCCTCCCCACCTCCCACCCTGCCCTCCCTCTCCACCCAACCCCTCCCCACCCTCCCACCCAGCCCTCCCTCTCCACCCAGCCCCTCCCACCCAGCCCCTCCCCACCCTCCCTCCTCACCCTCCCCTCCCTCTCCCCACCCAGCCCCACCCAGCCCCTCCCCACCCTCCCTACCTCCCACCCAGCCCCTCCCTCCCTCACCACCCAGCCCCTCCCACCCAGCACCTCCCCACCCAGCCCCTCCCCACCCTCTCCACCCAGCCCTACCCTCTCCACCCAGCCCCTCCCCACCCAGCCCCTCCCAACCCTCCTACCCTCCCCACCCAGCCCCTCCCTCCCTCACCACCCAGCCCTCCCACCCAACCCCCTCCCTCCCCACCCAGCCCTCCCTCCCTCACCACCCAGCCCTCCCACCCAACCCTCCCCTCCCCACCCAGCCCCTCCCACCCAGCCCCTCTCCACCCAACCCTCCCTCCCCACCCTCCCCACCCAGCCCTCCCTCCTCACCACCCAGCCCTCTCCACCCAACCCCTCCCCTCCCCACCCAGCCCTCCTGACGACGGACGGACACAATAATCCCCTGTGGGCTGGTGTAACCAGGAGGTTCCTACCAGTATAAATGTTTTCTCCTACAACATCAGAGTGCAGCGCCACATTAAATACGCACTACAATGACAATAGTTTAAAGCGACTTGAAGCATATTTTATTTGGGGGGGGNCAGAGTTTTGTGACGTCATATTTGAGGGGGGTCTGACTTTTTGTGACGCCGTGTGACGAGTGGGGGGTCAAAATCGTCCAAAATCACGTGACGTCATTTATGACGGCCCCCTATGGTTAGTAACCCCCCCCCACACCCCACCTCCTCCCCCACCCATGATCTCTGTGATAAAGCGCTTTACAGCGCATCGGATTTCTCCAGTGTCGGCAAACATTCAGATTCTGAGCTGTCAAGGGGAGACCCACAGTGTCTCCTGGTGACGTAATCACGCGCTGCCTACCGATGACGTCACCAGGCACGCGTGCTCGAGAGGGGGATGACGTCACCACGTAATTTCCGTGCCTTCGAGAGGGGTGACGTCACCACGTCATTCCCGTGCCCTCGAGAGGGGTGACGTCACCACGTCATTCTCGTGCCCTCGAGAGGGGGGGATGACGTCACCACGTCATTCCCGTGTCCCTCGAGGGGGGATGACGTCAACACGTCATTCCCGTGCCCCTCGAGAGGGGGGATGACGTCACCACGTCATTCCCGTGTCCCTCAAGGGGGGGATGACGTCACCACGTCATTCCCGTGCCCACGAGAGGGGTGGATGACGTCACCACGTCATTTCCATGCCCTCCAGAGGGGATGACGTCACGTCATTTCCGTGCCTTCGAGAGGGGGGATGACGTCACCACGTTTTTCCCGTTCTCTCGAGAGGGGGGATGACGTCACCACGTCATTCCGTGCCCACGAGAGGGGGGGGATGACGTCACCACGTCATTCCCGTGCCCTCGAGAGGGGATGACGTCACTACGTCATTCCCGTGCCCTCGAGAGGGGATGACGTCACTACATCATTCTCGTGTCCTCGAGAGGGGGGATGACGTCACCACGTCATTCCGTGTCCCTCGAGAGGGGGGATGACGTCACCACGTCATTCCCGTGCTCCTCGAGAGGGGGGATGACGTCACCACGTCATTCCCGTGCCCTCGAGAGGGGGGACGTCACCACGTCATTCCCGTGCTCCTCGAGAGGGGGGGTGACGTTACCACGTCATTCCCTGCCCCTCGAGAGGGGGATGACGTCACTACGCATCCCGTGTCCCTTGAGAGAGGATGACGTCACTCGCATCCCGTGTCCCTTGAGAGGGGATGACGTCACTACGCATCCCGTGTCCCTTGGAGGGGGGGTGACGTCACTNCACCCGCCGCANTCATTGCCCGCACGTGGCGCCGTGCGGATGACGTCACCCGCAACCGGCTCTCCTTGGCCGTGCGTGATGACGTCACCCGCAACCGGCTCTCGANCTTGGGTGCGNGATGACGTCACCCCGCAACCGGCTCTCCTTGGCCGTGGTGATGACGTCACCCGCAACCGGCTCTCCTTGGGTGCGGATGACGTCACCCCGCAACCGGCTCTCCTTGGCCGTGCGGATGACGTCACCCCGCAACCCTCTGAACTTGGCCGTGCGTGATGACGTCACCCCGCAACCGACTCTCGAACTNGGGTGCGGATGACGTCACCACGGCACTTGGATGGCCTCAGTTGGGACGTCGTCACGGCTCCGCGCCCCGCCGTGTGCGATGACGTCATTCCCGCTGTTAGNACATGCGCCATGACGTCATCTNCCATGAATGCGCTTAGNGCCCCACGAAAGTCCTTTCTNGAGTGATGACGTCATCCCGCAAACATTTCTCGAGTGGCGTTGCTGTGACGTCTTCACGCGTGTGCCAACAGGGGACATTACATCATCACTGTCGTTTCTTGAGTGATGACGTCATCCTCCAAATGACCCTCGGACGTAGACTTGCTTCGTGACGTCATCACCATGTCCTGACATTGGGCAAGATGTCATAACGTAGACAGCGCGCCCCNCGAAAGTCAATTCTTGAGCTGACGTCATCCCGCCAACGGCCCTCAAGCGTCTCCGCACGTGCGTGATGACGTCACCCCCTCCCTCGTCAAAACGCGTACGTCTCCGTACGTGCGTGATGACGTCACCCCCTCAATCCCGTACGTCTCCGCACGTGCGGATGACGTCACACCTCCTCCAGTCGTCAAACGCGACGTGCGGATGACGTCACCCCCTCCCGTCGTCAAAACGCGTGCGTGCGTGATGACGTCATCTCCTCCCGTGGCCGCGTGCGTGGATGACGTCACGACGTTGAGCATCGGACCAATGGGAAGCGGCGAGGGGAGGTTCGCGCCCTTTAAATAGCGGCGGCGCGACTCGACGCGAGTTCGCGGGCAACGGGGACGACACCTGAGGCGACATCTGAGACGACATCTGAGACGACATCTGAGGCGATATCTGAGCCGATATCTGAGGCGATGTTGTCATTCGTCGTAATTAAAAAGAACCAAACCGATGCGTTCGCCCCCCGTCGCCTGGGCGAGTGGGACGCGTAGGCGATCGCATGGCCGGAGTGGGGAAGCTGTTTTCGCGGCGCAAGAAGGGGGCCAGCAACGAGGATGCCGCCTCAGGCGCCTCGGCCGCTGTCTCGATCGCCGTCTCGGTGAGTTGCAGGCGACTTTTTTTTTATGTTGACCCACAAAAAATTGCCGGTGTCACCTCGGTTTCAATCGCCGTCTCGGTGAGTTGAAACGACTTTTTTTTTAGTTGACCCACAAAAAGTTGCGCGTGTCGCCTCGGTCTAAATCGCCGTCTCGGTGAGTTGAAATCGACTTTTTTTTAGTTGACCCACAAAAAGTTGCGCGTGTCGCCTCGGTCTAAATCGCCGTCTCGGTGAGTTGAAAACGACTTTTTTCTCGTCAACCCACAAAAAGTTGCGCGTGTTACCTCAGCCGCTGTTTCGATCGCCGTCTCGGTGAGTTGCAGGCGACTTTTTTTAGTTGACCGCAAAAANGTTGCCGGTGTCACCTCAGCCGCTGTTTCAATCGCCGTCTCGGTGAGTTGCAGGCGACTTTTTTTAGTTGACCGCAAAAAGTTGCCGGTGTCACCTCAGCCGCTGTTTCAATCGCAGTCTCGGTGAGTTGCAGGCGACTTTTTTTAGTTGACCGCAAAAAAGTTGCCGTGTCACCTCAGCCGCTGTTTCGATCGCCGCCTCGGTGAGTTGCAGGCGACTTTTTCTCGTCGACCCACAAAAAATTGCCGGTGTCACCTCAGCCGCTGTTTCAATCGCCGTCTCTGTGAGTTGCAGGCGACTTTTTTTGCGGATGTCACCTCAGCCGCTGTTTCAATCGCGCCTCTGTGAGTTGACCACAAAAAATTGCGGGTGTCACCTCAGTCGCTGTTTCGCTCGCCGTCTCGGTGAGTTGCAGGCGACTTTTTTAGTTGACCGCAAAAAGTTGCCAGTGTCACCTCAGCCGCTGTTTCAATCGCCGTCTCGGTGAGTTGCAGGCGACTTTTTTTAGTTGACCACAAAAAATTGCGGATGTCACCTCAGCCGCTGTTTCGATCGCCGTCTCGGTGAGTTGCAGGCGACTTTTTTTAGTTGACCACAAAAAAGTTGCGGATGTCACCTCAGCCGCTGTTTCAATCGCCGTCTCGGTGAGTTGCAGGCGACTTTTTTTAGTTGACCACAAAAAAGTTGCGGTGCCAAATTCCTCCTCTTTTTAAATCCTTTATATTAAGTTCGCTTGCGCGCTTACGACCGTGCAAATCTTTCGGTCGTTTTTTAACCCACTTCCCGTGATCCAATCGAGCTGACATTTTCCACACAGACTCGTTGTGCGAGACAATTAATGTTCGTGAAAAAAAATTCCAAAATTTTACACTTTTTAGGACAAAAATATTATATTTAATTACAATTGCTTAATGGTGCAAGCAATCATCTGACCCATAGGTGGCAGCCATCTCAAGTCAGAGGACGAGAGGACTCTAGCCGCCACGCATATAAAGGATTTATAGTGAAAAACTTTGTTTTTACGGGTTTACTTGTTCTCCTCGTAGCCCGTGTCAACCCATACGAGGTTTTTATTTTTTACCCTTCCCCTCGTAGTCTTGTGCAGGGGGACATTTAAATCCTAGATTTTAAGCTTTCGTGACTGCAAGGATTCATATTCTTGGGTTTTTTCGGTAAAGTCACGTAGGTGAAAAATTAAACTAAAATTAATAAAAGTTAAATAAAAATCACGACGTTTCGGAGGCAACACAAGCTTCCGTCTTCAGGTGGAACCGTCACAGCACGATAGCTGTGTCAAGTAAGAGAAATTCCAAGAAAACAGTCCTTGTATATATACTGGTTGAGGGTGGGACAGTCACAGCCAGATCAGCTGTGACTGCAGCTGCAGTCACAGCTGATCTGGCTGTGACTGTCCCACCTGATGACGGAGACTTGTGTTGCCTCCGAAACGTCGTGATCTTTATTTTAATTTTATTATTTTATTAATTTTGATGTTTTGCCTACGTGACTTTACGAAAACACCTAAGAATATGAACGTTGATATTTATAACGGGCACGGGGTGACCAATACGGTCTGAGTTGGTCTGTCATAAGGTAGGGGGCACTGATAGGGGCTGACAGGTCTGGTAGTGAGACACTGGTGGTGAGACACTGGGTAGTGAGACACTGGGTGGTGAGACACTGGGTGGTGAGACACTGGTGGTGAGACACTGGTAGTGAGACACTGGTAGTGAGACACTGGGTGGTGAGACACTGGTGGTGAGACACTGGGTAGTGAGACACTGCTAGTGAGACACTGGGTAGTGAGACACAGGTGATGAGACACTGGGTGGTGAGACACTGGTGATGAGACACTGGGTAGTGAGACACTGGTGATGAGACACTGGGTGGTGAGACACTGGTGGTGAGACACTGGTGGTGAGACACTGGGTGGTGAGACACTGGGTGGTGAGACACTGGGTAGTGGGACACTGGGTAGTGAGACACTGGTGGTGAGACACTGGGTAGTGAGACACTGGTGGTGAGACACTGGGTGGTGAGACACTGGGTAGTGAGACACTGGGTGGTGAGACACTGGTGGTGAGACACTGGTGGTGAGACACTGGTAGTGAGACACTGGGTAGTGAGACACTGGTGGTGAGACACTGGTGGTGAGACACTGGGTAGTGAGACACTGCTAGTGAGACACTGGGTAGTGAGACACAGGTGATGAGACACTGGGTGGTGAGACACTGGTGATGAGACACTGGGTAGTGAGACACTGGTGATGAGACACTGGGTGGTGAGACACTGGTGGTGAGACACTGGTGGTGAGACACTGGGTGGTGAGACACTGGGTGGTGAGACACTGGGTAGTGGGACACTGGGTAGTGAGACACTGGTGGTGAGACACTGGGTAGTGAGACACTGGGTGGTGAGACACTGGTGGTGAGACACTGGGTAGTGAGACACTGGGTAGTGAGACACTGGTGGTGAGACACTGGGTAGTGAGACACTGGGTTGTAATACACTGGGTAGTGAGACACTGGGTAGTGAGACACTGGGTAGTGAGACACTGCTAGTGATACACTGGCTAGTAAGACACTGGTAGTGAGACACTGGGTAGTAAGACACTGGTAGTGAGACACTAGTAGTGAGACACTGGGTAGTGAGACACTGGGTAGTGAGACACTGGGTAGTAAGACACTGGGTAGTGAGACACTGGGTAGTGAGACACTGGTAGTAAGACACTGGGTAGTGAGACACTGCTAGTGATACACTGGGTAGTAAGACACTGGTAGTGAGACACTGGGTAGTGAGACACTGGGTAGTGAGACACTGGGTAGTGAGACACTGCTAGTGATACACTGGTAGTAAGACACTGGTAGTGAGACACTGGGTAGTAAGACACTGGTAGTGAGACACTGGTAGTGAGACACTGGGTAGTGAGACACTGGTGGTGAGACACTGGGTAGCGAGACACTGGGTGGTGAGACAATGGGTGGTGAGACACTGGTGGTGAGACACTGGGTAGTGAGACACTGGGTGGTGAGACACTGGGTAGTGAGACACTGGGTAGTGAGACACTGGGTAGTGAGACACTGGGTAGTGAGACACTGGGTAGTGAGACACTGGGTAGTGAGACACTGGGTGGTGAGACACTGGGTGGCGAGACACTGGGTAGCGAGACACTGGGTAGGGAGACACTGGGTGGTGAGACACTGGGTAGTGAGACACTGGGTAGTGAGACACTGGGTGGTGAGACGCTGGGTAGTGAGACACTGGTAGACACTGGGTGGTGAGACACTGGGTGGTGAGACACTGGGTAGTGAGACACTGGTAGTGAGACACTGGGTAGTGAGACACTGCTAGTGATACACTGGTAGTAAGACACTGGTAGTGAGACACTGGGTAGTAAGACACTGGTAGTGAGACACTGGTAGTGAGACACTGGTAGTGAGACACTGGGTAGTGAGACACTGGGTAGTAAGACACTGGGTAGTGAGACACTGCTAGTGATACACTGGGTAGTAAGACACTGGGTAGTGAGACACTGGTAGTGAGACACTGGGTAGTGAGACACTGGGTAGTGAGACACTGGTTGTAATACACTGGGTAGTGAGACACTGGGTAGTGATACACTGGGTAGTGAGACACTGCTAGTGATACACTGGGTAGTAAGACACTGGTAGCGAGACACTGGTAGTGAGACACTGGGTAGTGAGACACTGGGTAGTAAGACACTGCTAGTGATACACTGGGTAGTAAGACACTGGGTAGCGAGACACTGGTAGTGAGACACTGGGTAGTGAGACACTGGTAGTAAGACACTGGTAGTGAGACACTGCTAGACACTGGGTAGTGAGACACTGGTAGTGAGACACTGGGTAGTGAGACACTGGTAGTGAGACACTGGGTTGTAATACACTGGGTAGTGAGACACTGGGTAGTGATACACTGGTAGTGAGACACTGCTAGTGATACACTGGGTAGTAAGACACTGGGTAGCGAGACACTGGTAGTGAGACACTGGGTAGCGAGACACTGGGTAGCGAGACACTGGGTAGTGAGACACTGGGTAGCGAGACACTGGGTAGCGAGACACTGGGTAGCGAGACACTGGGTAGCGAGACACTGGGTAGCGAGACACTGGGTAGCGAGACACTGGGTAGCGAGACACTGGGTAGCGAGACACGGGTAGCGAGACACTGGTAGCGAGACACTGGGTAGCGAGACACTGGGTAGCGAGACACTGGGTAGCGAGACACTGGGTAGCGAGACACTGGGTAGCGAGACACTGGGTAGCGAGACACTGGGTAGCGAGACACTGGGTAGCGAGACACTGGGTAGCGAGACACTGGGTAGCGAGACACTGGGTAGCGAGACACTGGGTAGCGAGACACTGGTAGCGAGACACTGGGTAGTGAATACCTGTCAACCAATACGGCTTTACCCCGTATTCTTGTACAGGGAAATTGAAGTTTTCAGGTCCGTACGGAGTACAGCCGTTTCAACACGGGCCCAAAAAGATTACAATCGTCTATTTGTTTGTGTTTCTCCCTTGCGATGGTGACTTCTTTGTAAGATGAACGTTGATATTTTAATAGGGGCACGCACGGTGGTGACCAATGAGGTCTGAATCGGGCCGTAATAATTTGGGGCACTGATAACGGGTTGACAGCTTTGTTCTATCGATCCTCCTGCCGCTGACCAGCGTGGCGAAGTACGGTACGAACTGCATTTGAGCCAAACTTTTGGAGAGGCCGCTGGACTTCTCTCTCCCGTTCGTCAATCCCGAGATTGTCGAACTGCCTCGCGTTAAGCTTTTTAACGAACGGCCCTTTTTCACTCGATGTCCAGTATGATTTGAGGCTGAGTCGACCTAGGGGAGGCCCAGGACCACCGGTTCAGATCATCGTCACCGGTGTTGGCCGTGAGAGGAATCGAACCCGGGTCGCCAGGTTCGTAGCGCAGCGTAGCGCTAACCACTGCGCTACCGCTCCCCACAGCCCCCCACCCCCACAGCCCCCCCCCACAGCCCCCCCACAAGCCCCCCCACAGCCCCCCCCCCCCACAGCCCCCCCACAGCCCCCCCTCCACTCAATCCATTCAGCAGTGAATCGATGGACGGAGCTGCGAATGTAAAAACAATCAAAATCAAAGGTTCAGTCATTCAAGTGTTCGTTCATTTATTCTTCCACGCTGGACCAGCCAGTACGGTGGCTAGGAGATGTTAACTACCTCGCCTGGTATACAGGAGGTCGTGGGTTCGATCCCGACCCTGACGCCTGCTGCTGTATATTTGGAGGTTGGCATGTGGCGAGATGTTAACTACCTCGCCTGGTATACAGGAGGTCGTGGGTTCGATCCCGACCCTGACGCCTGCTGTATATTTGGAGTTCGCATGTGTCTAGGAGATGTTAACTACCTCGCCTGGTATACAGGAGGTCGTGGGTTCGATCCCGACCCTGACGCTTGCTGTGTGTTTGGAGTTTGCGTGTGGTGAGATGTTAACTACCTCGCCTGGTATACAGGAGGTCGTGGTTCAATCTCGACCCCGACGCCTGCTGTGTGTTTGGAGTTTGCGTGTGGTGAGATGTGAACCACCTCGCCTGGTATACAGGAGATCGGGGATTAGATCCTGAACCTGTCACCTGCTGTGTATTTGGAGTTTGCATGTTAACCACCTCGCCACATTTTGGAATCGGCATCACGCCTTTCGAGCATTTTCCCTACCGCTGTAAATTTCCACGCGACGACGACGATGATGATGATGAGCCACTTCGTTGAGCCATCATTTCTGATTGCCAGGTGCCCTTCTGAAAAAGAGCTACTACATATCTCAGCGGGTCCTTACCTGGTAAAATAAAAGAAAGTTTTATAATTCTAGATTTGAAGCTTTCGTGACTGCAAGGATTCATACTCTTAGTTCTTTCGGTAAAGTCACGTAGGTAAAATTAATAAAAATAAAACAATAAAAATCACGACGTTTCGGAGGCAACACAAGCTTCCGTCTTCAGGTGAAACCGTCAGAGCCTGGCTCCTCCCCCCTTAACCACTATATAAGGTACAGATATTTTGCTGTGACGGTTTCACCTGAAGACGGAAGCTTGTGTTGCCTCCGAAACGTCGTGATTTTAATTGTTTTATTTTTATTAATTTTACCTACGTGACTTTACCGAAAGAACTCAGAGTATGAAAGTTTTATAGTTTTAGTTGAAGTACGTCTCGGTGGGGCGCTGGTGCGGCGAGTTGCCTACTGTGGTGAACCAGCTGCCTTGCCGCGTCTGGAGATCGCATTCGCTCTGTGCGTGTCTGTGTGTAACGTGGGGGGGGGGGATTGTCAGGGTAGGGCTCTCGTAGAGTTGATCCGATATGAGCAGAACTTGAGTAGCATGTTGATTTGCTGGTGGAGAACTAGACCCATTGACTCAAAGCGTTAATCGCGTTAGCTCTTTGTGTATGAAAAATAAGAATAGGCGTCTTGGTTCTTTCGGTAAAGTCACGTAGAAGGGAAATAATAAAATAATAAAAATAAAACATTATAAAATAATTCTCACAATGTTTCGGCCACAACACAAGCAGCCGTCCTCAGGTGAAGAACAGGTCTGTCGGGAAGACAGCGTCTGAGAGTAGGTGTTTACCCTTTATGTCAATAAAACAGGTGGTGTTAAGATGTTCGAACACAAAATAAGTTACCTTTTGCAAGGAATCAGGTACTACACTAACCACACACAGGACTTGTGGCAAAACATTGCAAACAAACATGGCTCTGATGATAATGTTGTATGCCTTGTCTTTGAAATTGATTGGTCTACACCAGAGACGGCAGCCTTGTTGATGGCCTTATCTCACCACCAGTGTTAGACCAGAGAACACCGCTTCATCGGCCAATGGTACAGCTCAATGTACACTATGGGAACCTCATTTGCCAGTAAAAATATGATAATTGTTTTTTTAGCCTTCTATCTGGCAACAAAACTGAAACAATTATCATATTTTTACTGGCAAATGAGGTTCCCATAGTGTAGATGCTTGCCCCGAGCTCTCATACTCTGATGGTGCATTGTCTTTGAGTTGTGCGCCTTTTGGCGTCATCTGGTCCAACCCATGTGAGACTAGGCTCTAAGGAAAGCTGTCTCGGGTGTGGACCAATCAACTTCAAGGACAGTGCATACATTATCAGAGTTATGTCTTTTGTTTGTATATGACTGCAGGTAGTGCGGTCTATGCAAACATGACTCCTTGTAAAAAGGTGTCAGTTTTGTTGCCAGATAGAAGGGTAAAAAAAACAATTATCACAGCTCAATGTGTCGGGGGTTCTGGGTAAAGTCTCGTAGAGTTGATTCGATATTAGTGGAACTTGAGCGGAAAGTTAATTTTGCTGGTGGGGATTCAGGCCTGCAGAAAACCAGACCCATTGACCCACAGCATTAATGCGTTGACTCTCTGTGTGTGCCTGTGTGTAACTAAATTATATATATTTTTTATTTAATCAGGTAAGGCCCACCGAGTTATATAGTATTTTTAAATCCTTTATATTAAGTTCGCTTGCTTGCTTACGACCGTGCAAATCTTTCAGTCGTTTTTTTACCCACTTCCCGTGATCCAATCGAGCCGACATTTTGCACACAGACTCGTTGTGCGTGACAATTAATGTTCGTGAAAAAAAATTCCAAAATTTTACACTTTTTAGGAAAAAAATATATGTAATTACCAATTGCTTAATGGTGGCAAGCAATCATCTGACCCATAGGTGGCAGCCATCTCAAGCCAGAGGACGAGAGGACTCTAGCCGCCACGCATATAAAGGATTTATAGTGAAAAACTTTGTTTTTACGGGTTAATTTTTTCAGATGTGACTTGGCCACAAATGATAGCAACTCAACGAGGTGGCTTACGTGAACATTTATAGCAGCCAAATACTCTGAATGCATGGATAGTCTACTTGTGGAGGGAAAAAACCAGAGGATCTGGACAAAAATCCATGCCACTTACCGGGAGAGAGAAATGCAAACTTCAAATATACATCGGGCATCAGGATCGGGGTCGAACCCACGACCTCCTTCATACCAGGTGAGGAAGTAAACATTTCGCCACCACGGCACCCCAAGCTATGGACAACATAGTAGACTCCTCGAGATCCATAGAGACCCATGGAGATAGAGATGTACATTGACCCATAGAGTGACTTACTCTCCACGACAACGCTCTATGGGTCTCTGAGTATGGGTCTCTGTGGGTCTGTATGAGTATGGGTCTCTTTGGATTCGTCATCCTAAGTGGAAAAACGACACTGGTTCTCTCTCTCTCTGATGAGGCCTTCTCATTGTGGCCAGCAGCAGATCTGGGCATTCTAGACTTGAAGCTTTCGTGACTGCAAGGATTCATACTCTTAATTTTTCGCTAAAGTCACGTAGGTAAAAAATGAAAATTTTTTTACATTTTTTAAAAATTTATTTTAATTTCATTTTTTACCTACGTGACTTCACCGAAAAAACTTAGAGTATAAGTCCTGGACATTGCCATCTTGACCGTCAACGGCAGGAACAGTTTTTTTTTAAGTTTAATTTATTAGGTATATAAACCTGTGAGCCATGTGGCTCTTGACTCGGGTGCAACCGCAACAAACAAAACATGAACAAGAAACATTATGGAACTTGTTAATTGTTTTTTTACCCTTCTATCTGGCAACAAAACTGACACCTTTTACAAGGAGTCATGTTTGCATAGACTGGCAAATGAGGTTCCCATAGTGTAGATGCTTGCCCCAAGCTCTCAATCTCTGATGGTGCTTGTCTTTGAGTTGTGCGCCTTTTGGCGTCATCTGGTCCAATCCATGCGAGACTAGGCTCTAAGGAAAGCTGTTCGGGTGTGGACCAATCAACTTAAGGACAGTGCACATTATCAGAGTTATGTTTTTTGTTTGTATTATGACTGCAGGTATTGCGGTCTATGCAAACATGACTCCTTGTAAAAAGGTGTCAGTTTTGTTGCCAGATAGAAGGGTAACAAACAATTAACAAGAAACATCTTAAAGTGACTACACGCAACAGAAAAATCCAGGCAAAAACAGCAAAGTTTTCCAGAAAAAACACCCGTCCGGCAGTAGGATTGACACGCACACGTTCTGCGCATGTAAAATGTTACACGCGTGCATCCTGGCCATGTCGCTAACTCGCCCGTCAAACATTAACAGTCGCGAGGTTACGCAAAAAAATAAAAACATTACGCGGTTTTGTCACGCCCAACTCGTGAGAAGGGGAACTCGTCCGTGACTTTAAACCCTTTTTTTTACATTTTTACTTCGGATGAAAGAGCGTATTCATTAGCTCCGTCCGTGTGTCTGTAACGGGGAAATGCAGGGTAACCCTCGTAAGACTTGATCCGAAGAGTGTAACCGTCGTGTAAATAAGTTGTTGTGCTGGTGGGGAGGTTGATCATTGACACCTTTGGGCGCCACGGTGGCTAGGAGATGTTAACTACCTCGCCTTGTATACAGAAGGTCGTGGGTTCCACCCTGAAAACGCCTGCTGTATGTATTGGAGTTTGCATGTGGCTAGGAGATGTTAACTACCTCACCTGGTATACCGGAGGTCGTGGTTCGGTCCGACCCTGACGACGCCTGCTGTATGTTTGGAGTTTGCATGTGGCTAGGAGATGTTAACTACCTCGCCTGGTATACCGGAGGTCGTGAGTTCGGTCTCGACCCTGACACGCCTGCTGTATGTTTGGAGTTTGCATGTGGCTAGGAGATGTTAACTACCTCGCCTGGTAAACAGGAGGTCGTGTGTTCGGTCTCGACCCTGAAAACGCCTGCTGTATGTTTGGAGTTTGCATGTGGCTAGGAGATGTTAACTACCTCGCCTGGTATACCGGAGGTCGTGAGTTCGGTCTCGACCCTGACGACGCCTGCTGTATGTTTGGAGTTTGCATGTGGCTAGGAGATGTTAACTACCTCGCCTGGTATACCGGAGGTCGTGAGTTCGGTCTCGACCCTGACGACGCCTGCTGTATGTTTGGAGTTTGCATGTGGCTAGGAGATGTTAACTACCTCACCTGGTATACAGGAGGTTGTGAGTTCGGTCTCGACCCTGAAAACGCCTGCTGTATGTTTGGAGTTTGCATGTGGCTAGGAGATGTTAACTACTTCGCCTGGTCTACAGGAGGTCGTGGTTCAATCCCTACCCTGAAAACGCCTGCTGTATGTATTGGAGTTTGCATGTGGCTAGGAGATGTTAACTACCTCGCCTGGTATACCGGAGGTCGTGAGTTCGGTCTCGACCCTGACGACGCCTGCTGTATGTTTGGAGTTTGCATGTGGCTAGGAGATGTTAACTACCTCACCTGGTATACAGGAGGTTGTGAGTTCGGTCTCGACCCTGAAAACGCCTGCTGTATGTTTGGAGTTTGCATGTGGCTAGGAGATGTTAACTACTTCGCCTGGTCTACAGGAGGTCGTGGGTTCAATCCCGACCCTGAAAACGCCTGCTGTATGTTTGGAGTTTGCATGTGGCTAGGAGATGTTAACTACTTCGCCTGGTAAACAGGAGGTCGTGCGTTCGGTCTCGACCCTGAAAACGCCTGCTGTATGTATTGGAGTTTGCATGTGGCTAGAGATGTTAACTACCTCGCCTGGTATACCGGAGGTCGTGAGTTCGGTCTCGACCCTGACGACGCCTGCTGTATGTTTGGAGTTTGCATGTGGCTAGGAGATGTTAACTACCTCGCCTGGTATACCGGAGGTCGTGAGTTCGGTCTCGACCCTGACGACGCCTGCTGTATGTTTGGAGTTTGCATGTGGCTAGGAGATGTTAACTACCTCGCCTGGTATACCGGAGGTCGTGAGTTCGGTCTCTACCCTGAAAACGCCTGCTGTATGTTTGGAGTTTGCATGTGGCTAGGAGATGTTAACTACCTCGCCTGGTAAACAGGAGGTCGTGCGTTCCACCCTGAAAACGCCTGCTGTATGTTTGGAGTTTGCATGTGGCTAGGAGATGTTAACTACCTCGCCTGGTATACAGGAGGTCGTGGTTCGGTCCGACCCTGAAAACGCCTGCTGTATGTTTGAAATTTGCATGTGGCTAGGAGATGTTAACTACCTCGCCTGGTATACAGGAGGTCGTGGGTTCGGTCTCGACCCTGAAACGCCTGCTGTACATTTGGAGTTTGCGTGTCTCTCTCCTCGTGGTCACGTGGATTTTTCTCCGTGTCCTCCTCAATCCTTGTAGCGCGCCAAGCCCATAGAAATCATTCCATGCAATTGCATTGGGCCACGTGCAGTTACTCCTCATGACGTCGCGTCCGTCGCATTACGGATCTCTAATCGAATAACAGGCCGGTCCATTCATAGATAACACTCCCCCATTTATTTTGCTCTCTCTGCCGAACAGCTGATTGCATACCGAACGGCCGCTTGGATACCGAACAGCTGATTGGATACCACAGAAGCAATGCCCCCCCCTCCCCCGTATGTTGGAGGGAATAAAACGTCACGCGTTCGCACGCGGCTTTTTAAAAGTAAAATAAATATATTTTACGATAAGGCGACATTTCGGGCAAGTGGCCCCTTCTGCGTGATGGCACAGTTGTGGTTAGTTCCTCAGAATTTAAACGTTTTGATTGGCCGCGGTCGTAGAGGTTGTGAAATGGCCACGGTTACTTTCGCTGTAGATCGGAGGTCGCAAACGGGTTTGATTCTTTACCCGTACCCGGCCGCACCAGGCTCGCAAACGGGTACCCGTACCCTACCCAATACCCAGTTACCTGTACCCCACCGGGTATCGGGTAGGGTATGGGTACGGTACCCGATTGCGACCTCTGGGATGAAGCCATGTTGCAGGCGCGGGTGGGTTGATTCTAGGAACTTGAATTGTGAGAAGAGACAAGACGTTGGGAAATGAGTGACAAACGGTGACTCACCAGTGACTCACGGCCTACCCGTACCCGGCCGCACCAGGGTCGCAAACGGCTACCCGTACCCGGCCGGGTAGCCGGGTATCGGGTAGGGTACGGGTATCGGGTACCCGGTTGCGACCTCTACTGTAGATTTATCCATTATTTCATACCTGTCAACCCCTTATTGCAGGCCAACTCGGACCTTATTGGCCACCCCGTGCCCCTTATACACCTCAACGTGTATCCTACAAAGTCAACATCACAAGGGAGACACACAAACAAACAAGACAAAACAATGTTTTTGCCCGTATTGAAACGTGGACCTGATAACTCACTTTCCCTGTACAAGAATACGGGGTAAACCGTATGAGATAACAGGTATGTTATTTTTGTTAAGGGGGGCGGTGCGGTATCTATAAAGAGATCACCCTTGTACTTTCGAGGCGGCAGCGGCAAGCACGTGCGATGGTTGGAATCCGGTTTTTGTTCCTTATTTTATCATCTACCGAGAGCCGTGAGCTCATGTTTTTGGTTTTGCACACAGCCTAGAACAGGCTGCGTGTGGGTCAAGTGCTGTATGTATGTATGAACCTGGCGACACGGGTTCGATTCCCGCTCACGGCCAACACCAGTGACGATTATCTGAACCGGTCCCGGGCCTCCCTAGGTCGACTCAGCCTCAAATGAGTACCTGGTTGCGGTGTGTAAACATTGCCACTAGGGAGACAAAGGCGGTCGGCGTGGTGCTGGCCACCCACCCCCTCGTGTACCGTTCCGGCCTTCATAGGTGCTCGCTAACAGCACTTGCCCCTACAGTCTGTTAAGGCTATATGGGGGATCTTTGTATGTATGCGTGCTGACGTTCTTTCGCACCGTACGTAGCAACCGTGCGAATCAGAGTTGGCTGTTAGTAAGTGACATCTATCCATTATTTTAGTGGGAGGTGGTGGGGAGTGTATCTGTCTACGCTCCCCAGTGTTGATGTTTTTGTTACACACTGTGCTAGGTACTCATTTAAGACTGAGTATGCGAGTTGGTTGGGAGGAGGCCCAGGACCGGTTGAAGTCTTCGTCGTTGCCTGTAACAGACTGTTGGGGCAAGTGCTGTATCAAGGTTGAGCCCACCTAGGGGAGACCCAGGACCGATTCGGATAATCGTCACTCGTGTTGGCCCCTGAGCGGGAATCGAACTCGGGTCGCCGAGTTTGTCGCACGGGGCGTTAACCGCTGCGCCACCGTTCCCTTCACACAAACACACACACAAAGGTTCCCCGTGTAGCCTTCAGACGGTAATGGCAGGTGCCATTAGCGAGTAGCAGCACCTATGAAGGCTGCCACTGTGGCACACGAGGGGGTGGGTAGGTGGCCAGCACCACGCCCGGCGGTCGCCTTTGTCTCCCCAGTGACGATGTTTACTACACACCGCACCACGTACTCATTTGACGTCCAGTCCGCCTAGTGTCTAGGCCCAGGATCGATTGTGATAATTGTCACCGGTGTTGTTGGCCCGTGAGCGGGAATCAAACTCGGGCCGCCGGGTGGTTCGTGGCACCGCGCGCTAGCCGCTGCGGCCACCGCTCGCCCACCCGCACGCAGCCTGCTGCTCACGTGAGTGTCTACACCAGGGCTGGGGAACGTCCGGCCTGCGGGCCGTATGAGGTCCACGAAATCATTTGGGTCTGGCCCTGCCAAGGCAAAAATTCAATAAATCTAGGAGCAAACCTGGAAAAGCAGTTGCGAGTAGCAGCGACATCATCAATACCAGCTAACATCACACGCCTCTATTTAAAGCTTTCGTGACTGCAGGGATTCATCTACTTGGTTCTTTCGGTAAAGTCACGTAGAATGGAAATAATAAAATAATAAAATAAAACCTAATAAAATAATTCTCACGACGTTTCGGCCACAACGCAAGCAGCCGTCCTCAGGTGAAGAATAGTCAGACGCTGTCTTCCCGACAGACCTGTTCTTCACCTGAGGACGGCTGCTTGCGTTGTGGCCGAAACGTCGTGAGAATTATTTTTTATGTTTTATGTTTATTATTTTATTATTTCCATTCTACGTGACTTTACCGAACGAACCAAGAAGATCACGCGCCTCGCCAAAGAGAAGCAGTTCCAGGCATCGCATTAGGCGCGAGTTATTTAAACGTTTGACCAAATGTAACAACGGGCTAATTTTTAAGTTGATAATTTTGTACGGCCCGTGAATGATGTTATAAATATCCAAATGGTCCCTTGGCGGAAAAAAAGTTCCCCACCCCTGAGAGCTACAAGATATGCGTAAGGACGGAGGATATGGGAAGTTGGGGATATTGTCCTCTCAACGGATGGACGACGCTAATGATTAGTTTGTTAACTGCAGCAGCAGCAGCAAGTGCAGCAGCAGCAGCAAGTGCAGCAGCAGCAACTGCAGCAGCAGCAGCAGCAACTGCAGCAGCAGCAGCAGCAACTGCAGCAGCAGCAGCAACTGCAGCAGCAGCAGAAACTGCAGCAGCAGCAGCAACTGCTGCAGCAGCAGTAACTGCAGCTCCTTTGATGCTGTTAATCCTGCATAATGCACATGCATATGCAGTACTAATTACATTCCTGCATTTCCCATAAATATGCTAAATTCCTGTTGATATGCAAATTCCTTTGTCAATGCGCCCAGCTTATATATATGCTCTAAGCCCGTGTGCTGTTTCATTCAGACTCTGTCGCCTCGACGGACCTGGTTTTCACCTGAGGACGGCTGCTTGCGTTGTGGCCGAAACGTCGTGAGAATTGTTTATTATGTTTTATTTTTATTATTTTATTACTTCCCTTCTACGTGACTTTACCGAACGAACCAAGAAGATCACGCGCCTCGCCAAAGAGAAGCAGTTCCAGCCATCGCATTAGGCGTGAGTTAATTAAACGTTTGACCAAATATAACAACGGGCTAATTTTTAAGTTGATGATTTTGTATGGCCCGTGAATGATGTTATAAATATCCAAATGGTCCCTTGGCGGAAAAAAAGTTCCCCACCCCTGAGAGCTACAAGATATGCGTAAGGACGGAGGATATGGGAAGTTGGGGATATTGTCCTCTCAACGGATGGACGACGCTAATGATTAGTTTGTGTGTTACATGGTTTAGCGTCGAACTAGGACCCCATAGCTAACCCAACTCCTGCATTTGAACATCTTGCGATTCACAAGCATTGGTTCGAGCCGATTCTGACTGCTGCTGATGATGAGACACTGCTTTGTGCGTGTTAGTTTGTGGTCCATCCGCCCACTCACCTCCGATTAGCACGGTTGGCTACGTGCGGTGCAAAATAAGTTCAACATACATCCCCTCAATGTGGAAACCAGTCCTTTATAAATAGCTGGCAGTTCGTATAATAATCGGGTTTTTCCCCTTTTTTCTGGCAACAAAAATGAAACCTTTTTGCGAGGATTTACGTCTGCATTAACCACAATACTTGCAGTCAAAATGCAAACAAAAACTCTCTCATAATATATGCATCGTCCTTGAAACTGATTGGTCCACACTAGAGACAGCTTTCTTTTGAGCCTCGTCTCAGACATGCTTGTAAAAAGGTTTCAGTTTTGTTGCCAGAAAAAAGGGGGAAAAACCCGATTATTATATTTTGGTACTGGCAAAGGAGGTCTAATGAACCTGGCAATTCACCAGTATTGGTTTAAGCTGAGTCTGACTTTGCTGATGAGACGCTGAATGGGCTGCTGCTGCTGCCGACACATCGGGACGCGTGGCAACGAATCACTTCGCTTGCCCGGTGGGAGTTTGACCTGGATGGATTCAACAATCTGTTGCTGTTCTATCGACCCACCCCCACCCACCAGTCCATTTCGCAGGTCTCGGCGTGCCCATCCATCCAAGTGCTAACCAGGCTCAAACCTTGCCTGGCTGGCCATTGAGATATGACGTTTCGATCGCTTGTGTTGTGATCGAAACGTCGTGATATTGTTATTATTTTGATGATTTTTTCTATCTACGTGGCTTTACCGAAAGACCCAAGAATATGAATTCCTGCAGTCACGAAAGCTTTAAGTCACTGTTATTCATATTTTCAACCCCGAGGTTTTACAGCGTTTTTGGCATTCGTGGCGGTGACATAAGCCATCCAGGAATGTTGGGTTTAGAATTTGTTGAAGATCCGAGTCCAGGGTGGAGAGTCTGTAGCCGGTTTTTGGTGGTGGTGTGGTGGCGTGGTGGTGTTGGTGGCGGTGGTGGTGTTGGTGGCAGCTGGGGCGGAGACGGCTGTGGCGACTAGTGGCGGCAGTTGTGGTGGCTGTTGCGTCAGCGGCTGTGGTGGTGGTAGTTGTGGTGGTTGCGGCTGTGGTGGTGGTGGTTGCGGCTGTGGTGGTGGTAGTTGCGGCTGCGGCTGTGGTGGTGTAGTTGCGGCTGTGGTGGTGGTAGTTGTGGTGGTGGTGTGTGGTGGTGGTGGTGGTTGCGGCTGTGGTGGTGGTTGCGGCTGTGGTGGTGGTTGCGGCTGTGGTGGTGGTTGCGGCTGTGTGTGGTTGCGGCTGTGGTGGTGTTGCGGCTGTGGTGGTGGTAGTTGTGGTGGTGCTGGTTGTGGTTGCGGCTGTGATGATGGTGGCGGCGGCGGCTGCAAAGGCGGTGCTTGAAGGAATCGTCACCAGCTTAACGCAGCACGAGAAGTCTTATTTGTCTAGATAATATTAATAATGATACTCGTGTGCAGGTGGTATTCGCAACAAATTGCAAAGGAAGGTGCCACTTTTCGCAGACACAGCCTGCGGTGGGTTCTCTAGCGGGTGGGGGGGGGNGGCGTTGCTGCTGCCTGTGGTCTAGCCTAGGGGCACCCCCAGTGGCAGCTGCCCTTGTCGGGAGCGGCGGTGCGGGTGGGAGCGGCGGCAGTAGCTGCGGATACCTGATGATACACATGTAAAACTCGCCAGTAGTAGCGGCGCGACTGGCATCATCCAGAACAGACCGTAGTACAACTGCAGCAGCAGCAGCAACTGCAGCAGCAGCAGCAACTACAGCAGCAGTAGCAGCAACTGCAGCAGCAGCAGTAACTGTAGCTCCCTTTGATGCTGTTAATCCTGCATAATGCACATGCATATGCAGTACTAATCACATTCCTGCATTTCCCATGAATATGCTAAATTCCTCTTGATATGCAAATTCCTTTGTCAATGCGCCCAGCTTATATATGCTCCAAGCTCGTGTGCTGCTTCATTCAGACTCTGTCGCCTCGACGGACCTGGTTTTCACCTGAGGACGGCTGCTTGCGTTGTGGCCGAAACGTCGTGAGAATTGTTTTATTATGTTTTATTTTTATTATTTTATTACTTCCCTTCTACGTGACTTTACCGAAAGAACCAAGAAGATGAATCCCTGCAGTCACGAAAGCTTTAAATCGAAATTTAATGTGTAACGATGCCAATGCTCCATTTCATAAATACGAAGGAGGAGAAATCACGGCGATGGAGATACACTACGACTCCACTTCCTCCTGCTGACGTGGTTATGTGGACTTGACCACCTGAGTGTGAAATTGTGGTTGTTTCTCTGCATCTACATGGGGCAGCCGTACGAAAGAAAAGGAACAAGAATTAGTTAAACGTGCGTTGTGTAATCTTCTTGGTTCTTTCTTTCGGTAAAGTCACGTAGAATGTAAATAATAAAATAATAAAAATAAAACATGATACAATAATTCTCACGACGTTTCGGCCACAACGCAAGCAGCCGTCCTCGGGTGAAGAACAGGTCTGTCGGAAAGACAGCGTCTGTGTTGTGCAAGTCTCCCGGTTGCTCCATTAGACCTGTCTGCGTGTTAACCGTTTTTTTATTTACTGGTTTACGAGAAAAGCACCGGCAGAGTTGAAACGTGTGGACAGTTTATCCATGACAGGTTTTTTTTTTTGGGTTCGATCACGTAAATGTGTCCGTTAAACCAGGGGTCTCCAACTCCTGGCCCGTGGACTGGTACCGGTCCGTGGCCTGTTAGGAAACGGGCCGCACAGTTTTTTAAGTTTCAAGTTCATGTATTAGGTATATAGCCCTGTGAGCCATTCGGCTCTTGAATCGGGTGCAACCGCAACAAACAAAAAAACAAAAACATGAACAAGAAAACATCTTAAAGTGACTATGGGTTAAAGTGACTATGTGCACACAGCGGCAGGAGGTGAGCGGTGAGTCCGTGCGTGGCCCGCCAATTATTTTATTTACCACTTCCATCCGCGCCTCTTTCCCGCACCGCGCACTTGTCACGGTTTTGGTAAGCCCATGAGCTGCTAACCCGTAGCCACAATGAGTAATAAGTATAACCAGTAAAAACAAAGTTTTTCACTATAAATCCTTTATATATGCGTGGCGGCTAGAGTCCTCTGGTCCTCTGGCTTGAGATGGCTGCCACCTATGGGTCAGATGATTGCATTGCACCATTAAGCAATTGGTAACTAAATATAATATTTTTGTCCTAAACTGACACCTTTATTCAAGGCATCATGTTTGCAATAACCACAACTCTGATAATGATAATAATAAGCACTGTCCTTGAAGTCGACTTCAAGGACAGTGCATATCATTATTATTATCAGAGTTGCTTCTTTTTGTTAGCTTTTTTGACTACTTGTGTTGTGGTTATTGCAAACATGATGCCTTGAATAAAGGTGTCAGTTTTGTACCAGTTTAAAAGGGTAATGACCTACTACTATATTTTGCCACTGGTAAAAGAGATCTCATAATATAACACAACACTTAAAAGCATCACGTTATGGAAGAATGTGCAAAAATAAGCGCTCTAAAATAATGACTTGGTGGTGATTATCCGGCGCTTTTGAAAATGCAACGCTCACTTCCCCCTTCTCGAAGCCGCCAGATAATCGATGATCGACTGTCCAATTACCACTGCCATGTGTCCAATTGGAAGGTTTTTATTCTTTTTAAATCTTTATATTAAGTTCACTTGCTTGCTTGCTTACGACCGTGCAAATCGTTCGGTCGTTTTTTTAACCCACTTCCGTGATCCAATCGAGCTGACATTTTGCACACAGACTCGTTGTGCGTGACACACTGTTTAGGGAATTTTTAAAAAAAATATTTAATTACCAATTGCTTAATGGTGGCAGACAATCATCTGACCCATAGGTGGCAGCCATCTCAAGCCAGAGGACGAGAGGACTCTAGCCGCCCGTTTCATGATGACGCAAATGTTGACTAACCACATGGCATGAAATCCTGCCCCACGCTATACAGTGGAGACTATTTATAGAGCAGTTACATTGAAGCCGCCAGGTTCTTGAAAGTGGTAAAANGGGTCAACGCTAGTGCCCTCGGATATACGGGGCATGTCATTTCATTTTTAAATCCTTTATATTAACTTCACTTGCTTGCTTGCTTGCTTACTCAAGAAAACAAATGAATAATAAATTAAACCGATGCCACGCATTAAAGGATTTATAGTGAAAAACTTTGTTTTTACGGGTTAATTTTTTAACCCTGGCCCTTATCGATTTCTCCCCCCCCCACGCCCGACACCACGGGTGAGAGATTCAAGCACGGGGACTCCACTCCCCGTCCCACGCAGAAAATCAATTGGGGCAAGAGCCTTGGGCCGTGTCCGGTTCACTCCGGGTTAACCGCGACCCCTGCCTCCAGCGATGGCACGGTGCTGGTGACGCTCACGCATCGCAGCAAGAAGACCCTTGGGTTCGACCCGGCTCTGTATAGAATTTGTCAAGAAAAATTTAGTGAGTGAGAATCAGAGGTTAGCGTGCTGAGCTCCTAACTGTTTATTTTATTTTAACGGATTCTTTGCATTTTTTGTTTAGCCCACGACTGTAGAAAAGAGAAATGTTCACGTCACTACTATTCATATTCTTTGGGTCTTTCGGTAAAGCCACGTAGATAGAACGAAATAATCAAAACAATAACAATATCACGACGTTTCGATCGCTGTGTCGCGCTTTTAGAGAAGCGCACCTGGCCATCACGAATGATGGCTCAACGAAGTGGCTTATCATCATGGTCGTAGTGTGGGAAATGTATAACAACAGATTTGAAGCTTTCGTGACTGCAAGGATTCATACTCTTAGGCTTTTTCGGTAAAGTCATGTAGATAAAAATAAAATTAAAAGTTAATAAAAGTAATAATGGAAATAAAATAATAAATCACGACGTTTCGGAGCAACACAAGTCTCCGTCATCAGGTGGGACCGTCACAGCTAAAATAACTGCATCATTTTTACTTTATTGTTACTTTTATTAACTTTTAATTTTATATTTTATCTACGTGACTTTACCGAAAAAACCTAACAGTATTAATAGAAGCAATTGAATTTTTATTAATTTTATTTATATTTTTTCCCTACGTGACTTTACCAAAAAGCCTAAGAGTATGTATAACAGCAGCCAAATACAGGTAGTCCCGAGTTACGATGGTCCGACTTACGATAATTCGATCTTACGATGGCGATAGCGATATGACAAAATTGTAAAGTATTTTTGATTTTGCGTGGCAGGTAAACGCAGCAGCGAAACGATACGTTCAATGCATGTGTGATACGTAGCTTTAGCGATTTCATTTTAGGGTTACCACGATACGATACGTTCAATGCATGTTAAAGTTTTTTTTTATAGCAGATAGGATTGTTTCCTGAAAAACTTTCTATTAAATTGCAGTTCATATAGGTAGGCTAAGAATTTACCTTATTTTTTTTACATTTTACTGTGCAAAACAGTATTGTAATTAATACATACATTATATAGTTTATACAGTACGGTACTGTAAATTGTTCTGTTTTGCTAAATTATCACCATTCTTCAATACTCCAGGGTAGGCTAGGCCATCTTCGACTTACGATATTTTTGACTTACGATGGGGTCGTCGTAACGCATCTCCATCGTAAGTACTCTAAATGTGGAAGGAAAAACCAGAGGATCCGGAAAAAAATCCATGTGGCCACGGGTGAACATGCAAACTCCAAATATACAGCAGGCGTCAGAGTCGGGTCGAACCCACGACCTCCTGTATACCAGGCGAGGTAGTTAACATCTCCCTAGCCAATGCAAACTCCAAATATACAGCAGGTGTCAGGGTCGGGTCGAACCCACGACCTCCTGTATACCAGGCGAGGTAGTTAACATCTCCTAGCCACATGCAAACTCCAAATATACAGCAGCAGGTGTCAGGTCTGGATCGAACCCACGACCTCCTGTATACCAGGCGAGTAGTTAACATCTCCTAGCCACATGCAAACTCCAAATATACAGCAGGTGTCAGGGTCGGGTCGAACCCACGACCTCCTGTATACCAGGCGAGGTAGTTAACATCTCCTAGCCACATGCAAACTCCAAATATACAGCAGGCGTCAGGGTTGGGATCGAACCCACGACCTCCTGTATACCAGGCGAGGTAGTTAACATCTCCTAGCCACATGCAAACTCCAAATATACAGCAGGCGTCAGGGTTGGGATCGAACCCACGATCTCCTGTATACCAGGCGAGGTAGTTAACATTTCACCATTGTGGCTTTCCCGAGTTCAATTCCCGCTCACGGCCAACACCAGGAGATGATTATGTGAACCGGCGCTGGGCCTCCTCTAGGTTGACTCGGCCTCATGAGTACCTGGTGCGGTGTGTAGTAAACGGTGCTACTGGGGAGACAAAGGCGGTCGGGCGTGGTGCTGGCCACCCACCTCGTATACCGTGCCGGCCTTCATAGGTGCTGTTACTCGCAACAGCACTTGCCCAACAGTATTTTAAAGCTATAACTGGGGATCTTTGTCTTTGACTTGTACTACGCTGGCTGACGTTCATAGTTGCTCGCTAACAGCACTTGCCCCAAAAGCGGTTATAGGCTACACGGGGGATCTTTGTATGCCTGTAACAGAGTGGCATGTTGATGCAATTTGGCCTGGAATCCACTGTACGCGCTTGGAAATCGCCCAGTGATTTATTATTTCTGGTTAGGGGCCGTCCATAAATGACGTCACGCGATTTTGGACGAGTTTTGACCCCCCCCCTCGTCACACGGCGTCACAAAAAGTCAGACCCCCCTCAAATATGACGTCACAGCTCTGCCCCCCCAAAACCATATTTCCATTTTGAAAATAAAACATGCTTCAAATCGCTTTAAACTATTGTCATTGTAGTGCGATTTAATGTGGCGTGCACTGTTGTAGGAGTGTTGTTATAACATTTTGTGTTGTTATAACAATTCTATATTTATTCAAAGTTGTGCATTTTGATGTGACGTCACATTTCTCAAACCCCTCCCCTCATTCTTTGGTTCTTTCGGTTAAGTCACGTCTAAAGATAAAATAATAAATTAAATAATAGCATATTACGACGTTTCGATTGCAACACAAGCAATCATCATCAGGCATAAAAGAAATAGCAACAAAATCTAACTAGAAAACTATAGACAGACATACAAGCAGACAGACATCACAAGGACACACAGAGAGAGGACACATCGGCACAAAGAGAGGGTCGTTTCTGTGACGGTGCCTTAAATATAGAGAGGGGGCGGGGACGGAGAGAGGAGGGGCAGAGAAAAAAATTAGCATATCAATGAGTGGACGGCAACGTCTGCTGCTGCAAATAAGATGACGACGTGGCACGGCACGCAAGCTTGAAAATTAGAGAAGGCACACTAAAATTAAATAACCTAGCAAAATATCAAATGTCTGACGCCCCCCCCCCAGGTGCGTGACGTCATTTATGGACGGTCCCTTAGGCAGGGTGGTGGCGCAGTGGGTAACACACGCGTCTCTCAGCAAGAAGGACCTGGGTTCGATTCCCGCGAGGGCGCCTCTCTGTGTGGAGTTTGTACGATCTGGCCCTGTTCTGCATGGCTTGCCTCCTGGTTCTGCAGTGCGAGTTGGTGTGTGTGTGAGCGAATGACATCGCGTTCACGTGAGCAGCTAGCGGAGCACGCGTGGGTGCATCTGCCAGTCACCAAAGTCGTTCAGCCCATGGCACCTTAGTCTGTCCCTGTGGCCTCCTGCACCTAGCCTGGCACAGCAGTCAACCCATGGCACCTGGGTCTTGTCCCGTGACCTACCAGCAGCGAGAGCCTTCCACACCATTGGAACCTCATTTGCCAGTAAAAAATATGATAATTGTTTTTTTTTACCCTTTTATCTGGCAACAAAACTGACACCTTTTTTNATTAAAATTTTTTTTACAAGGAGTCATGTTTGCATAGACCACAATACCTGCAGTCATAATGCAAACAAAAAACATAACTGATAATGTGTGCACTGTCCTTGAAGTTGATTGGTCCACACCCGAGACAGCTTTCCTTAGAGCCTAGTCTTACATGGTGTTGGACCAGATGACGCCAAAAAGTTTAATGATAGCCTCGAAGTGCACCTAGCCTGGCACAGGCGCCGCGTGGTGACGTCTCCACCACTCGGTGATGAAAGGTGGCTTCTGTTTGTTCTCCCCCTGTTCTGTAGAGAGAGAGAGTGAGTATATGGAACTCGAGTTTCATTACTGCTCACGGCCAACACCAGCGACGATTGAGTACCTGGTGCGGTGTGTAAACATCACCACTGGGAGACAAAGGCGGCCGGGCGTGGTGTGGCCACCCACCCCCTCCGTGTGCCGTCCCCGCCTCAACATCTCGCCGCAGTGGCTAGGAGATGTTAACTCTATGGGACTCGAGTTGCCTCCGAAACGTCGTGATTTATTATTTTATTTCTATTATTTCTTATATTAGTTTTATGTTTATCATTTAATATTTATTTATTTTACCTACGTGACTTTACCGAAAAAACCTAAGAGTATGAATCCTTGCAAATCTAGAATTCTCTCACCTGATGTACATGAGGTTGTGTGTTCAATCCTCACCCTGAAGCCGGTATAGTTGGCGTTTGAATGCCTCTTCCCGCGGTCACGTGGATTATTCTCTGGGTTCTCCGTTTTTCCCTCCACATTTAGAATCGACATGCGTTTTTAAATCCTTTATATTAAGTTCACTTGCTTGCTTGCTTGCGCGCTTACGACCGTGCAAATCTTTCGGTGGTTTTTTACCCCACTTCCGTGATCCAACGAGCTGACATTTTGCACACAGACTCGTTGTGCGTGACAATTTATTTTCGTGAATTTTTTTTCGTAACTTTACACTTTTTAGGAAAATTTTTTATATTTAATTACCAATTGCTTAATGGTGGCATGCAATCATCTGACCCATAGGTGCAGCCATCTCAAGCCAGAGGACGAGAGGACTCTAGCCGCCACGCATATAAAGGATTTGTAGTGAAAAACTTTGTTTTTACGGGTACATTTTTTAAAGTATTCGGTTGCTATAAATATCCTCGTGATTACAAGGCCGCCTCGTTGAGCTGTTATTTGTGGCCAGGTCGTTTCTGAAAAAAAGCTACGGTACCCGTTTGCGACCCTGGTGCGGCCGGGTACGGGTACGGGTACGGGTNAGGAATCAAAACCCGTTTGCGACCTCTGGTGTATTATCATCATCGCCATGATCTCTCCTTCGTATTTACGGATCGGGACATTGGTGTCATTACACGTTGAACTACGGTCTGTTGTGAATGATCACAGTCGCACCGCTACTACTGGAGAATGTTTAACTTTTTATGGGCAATGTTGGCCTATGGGCAATCTTTTTCTTTCGTAAGACTGCAGATGCAGAGCAGCAACTACATGTTCACATTGAGGTGCTCAAGCCCGGATAACCGCGTCAGTAGGAGAAATCGGAGTAGTAGTGTACTACTACTAGCCAACCGCGCTGATTGGGGGTACGGGGGAAGCACAACAAACTAAACACAACAACGAGCAGTTCTAAAGATGAGTTTCAATTTAGTACAGCGGTGCAGTGTATTGTATGTAGTATATATTTTGGAGGGGGGNAGGCATTCTTTGCGTGAACCGCGAGCGGAATGCCGGGCACGTGGCGGCCGCAGCCTTCCATGCGTTCAATACGGGTGTGTATGAGTGCGTGCGTGTGTCTTTGCCTTGTACGTGTGTGTGTGAGGGTCTGTACATGTATGACGCATCAGCCAGTCGTCTCAGTCAGTCGACCTGTGGCACATGCTGGGTCTGCCCCGTGACCTCCTGCCAGCGGGCGTTCGACACTTCACTTGGCCTCAAGGTGCACATAGCCTGGACATGCGTCGTCCATCCCCTCGTGTACCGTGCAGTCCCTTGTGTACTATGCCAGCCTTCATACGTGCTCGCTAACAGCACTGTGCCCAACAGTCTGTTGAGTGTGTGTGTGTGGGGGCGTAGTGTAGGCTATACGGGGGTCTTTGTTGTATGTGTGTGTGTGTGTGTGTATTGTTAGCTTCACATGAATGGAGGTCTGCTAGATGTTTCANGGCTGACGAAGAGCGACAAAAGATGGGTCTTCGTCGTTGGCTCTTCATTGGCGCTCGATCTTGAAGTGGTGACAAGATACTCACGGCCTGGCTCGCTCGTCGGCCACTCACTCGCACACCCTCACAGGCTCCAGTTTAGCGCGGTTGGCTCTGTACGGTGCGAAAGAAGTTGAACCTACATTCTGTAAAAGTTATAGCCGATTGTACGCATGTCGTTTGCGGTGCCNGTGTGACCACGCCGGGTCTCTGTGCAATGTGGTCTCTGTGTAATGAGTGTACGAATCTCTGTGTAATGAGTGTAGGTCTCTGTGGGTCGCTGCGTGAGTCTATGAGACTCTCTATGCAGTTCGTGTGTCCTGATGTAANTCATTGACGATCGCTCTGGAGAGGCGGGGGGGTGGAGAGGGTGGTGGAGAGGGGGGGTCAAATCGGCAAAAAGGGGGGAGATGGGGAGGGGGGGGATGGAGAGGGGGGGGGNAGATGGAGATGGAGAGAGGGGGGGATGTTACCTACTTCGCCTGGGTACAAGTTATGGGCGATCCGAGAGGGATGGTGGGTGGAGAGGGGTGTGTGACCACGCCTGGTGTCAGAGTTATGGGTGTCCGGAGAGGGGAGGGTAGATGGGTGGGTGGAGGGGGGTGGTGATGCTACTTCGTGTGTACAGAAGGTTATGGGTTCGATCCGGAGAGGGGAGAGATGTAGATGGGTGGTGGAGAGGGGGGGTGAGACCTACTTCGCCTGGTGTACNGGAGATTATGGGTTCGATCCGGAGAGGGGAGAGGAGATGGGGGTGGAGAGGGGGGGATGTTACCTACTTCGCCTGGTGTACAGAAGGTTATGGGTTCGATCCGGAGAGGGAGAGATGTAGATGGGTGGGTGGAGAGGGGGTGGTGATGTTACCTACTTCGCCTGGTGTACAGAAGGTTATGGGTTCGATCCGGAGAGGGAGAGATGTAGATGGGTGGGTGGAGAGGGGGTGGTGATGTTACCTACTTCGCCTGGTGTACAGGAGGTTATGGGTTCGATCCGGAGAGGGGAGAGATGTAGATGGGTGGGTGGAGAGGGGGTGGTGATGTTACCTACTTCGCCTGGTGTACAGAAGGTTATGGGTTCGATCCGGAGAGGGAGAGATGTAGATGGGTGGGTGGAGAGGGGGTGGTGATGTTACCTACTTCGCCTGGTGTACAGGAGGTTATGGGTTCGATCCGGAGAGGGGAGAGATGTAGATGGGTGGGTGGAGAGGGGGTGGTGATGTTACCTATTCGCCTGGTGTACAGGAGATTATGGGTTCGATCCGGAGAGGGGAGAGATGTAGATGGGTGGGTGGAGAGGGGGTGGTGATGTTACCTACTTCGCCTGGTGTACAGAAGGTTATGGGTTCGATCCGGAGAGGGGAGAGATGTAGATGGGTGGGTGGAGAGGGGGTGGTGATGTTACCTACTTCGCCTGGTGTACAGGAGGTTATGGGTTCGATCCGGAGAGGGGAGAGATGTAGATGGGTGGGTGGAGAGGGGGTGGTGATGTTACCTACTTCGCCTGGTGTACAGGAGGTTATGGGTTCGATCCAGAGAGGGAGAGATGTAGATGGGTGGGTGGAGAGGGGGTGGTGATGTTACCTATTTCGCCTGGTGTACAGGAGGTTATGGGTTCGATCTGGAGAAGGGGGGGGGTGGAGATGGGGGGTAGAGATGGGGGGGCGGGGTGGAAGCGACGACAACGCCGCGTGACGTTGGCATGCCCCCCCCCCCNGCGTGACGTTAGCGTGCCCCCCCCCCCCTCGTGTGACGCCGGCAAGAACTCAAAGCACCGGGTACCGGTGCTGGCGTCACGTCGTGTGCCGTCTCGGTCGCCACGCGCGCCGCGTCTGTCCTCCGCGACCGATGGGTTTGGGCGAGATGTTGACTACCTCGCCCGGTGTACGAGAGGTCGTGGGTTCCATCCCGACCCTGGTGCCTGCTGTATATTTGGAGTTTGCGTATTCTTCCCATGGTTGCGTGGATTTTTATCGGGTCGTCCGGTTTTTCCCTCCACATTTCTAAACAGCGTTTTAGAATATTCTTGGTTCTTTCGGTAAAATAAAAATAATAAAATAAAAATGTTTTATTTTATTATTATTTTATTATTTCCCTTCTACGTCACTTTACCAAAGAGCCAAGAATATGAATCCCTGCAGTCACGAAAGCTCTAAATCGAAATTGAGCATTCTAGAATTATTTGGCTGCGATACATTTCCACGTGATGATAAGCCGCCTCTTCGTTGGGCCAAAATAAAAAAATAGTTTAATGACGAGGAAACTGAAGCGCCCAGGTAAAACTCACGCGTGCGTGCGAGGGGGAGCGCTTTATCCCGCACAGACGGAACAGTTGGAGGTCAACTTTTTTGCCGTACCGCCTCGTCCTGGCAGAGCCAGGCAGGGTTAGCGGCGTCCTCTCCGATGGAACGTGGCTTGGCTTGGCTCTGCGTGGTTTGGCGTTTCTCGTCGCTTGGTGTGGCGTGACCACGCGTGATGTCACGTGGCGGTGACTTCGCTTGCCGCGCATTGATTGACGTAGTTGCTTGTACAAACTTACGTTGAGCTTATTTCTTTCGCACCGTACGTAGCCAACCATGCAAATCGGAGGTGGGGGGGGGGTAGGAAGGACGGTGCTGTTCATGCGATCCATGTGTGTATGAATTTCGATTTAAAGCTTACGTGACTGCAGGGATTCATCTTCTTGGTTCTTTCGGTAAAGTCACGTAGAAGGGAAATAATAAAATAATAAAATAAACATAAAAGAATTCTCACGACGTTTCGGCCACAACGCAAGCAGCCGTCCTCAGGTGAAGACCAGGTCTGTCGGGGAGACAGCGTCTGAATGAAACACCACCACGCTTGGGCGTATATTTAAGCTGGGTTGGAACGGGAAGAGCGCCTTGACAAAATAATTTTCATATCAAGAGGAATTTAGCATATTTATGGGAAATGCAGATATTTGATTAGTATACCATGTGTGTATGGTTCGTGCAGTTCATGCGGTGGTGCAGTCACGCGGATGCGATATGTTTCATGCAGAGCGCGTTCAAGTGGCGCGGTTCACACTGTGGTTCGTACGTAATGTATGTTGAGATCCTTTGGTGANAGAGTTGATCGGTGAGGGAGCGAGTGGGTGAGTGAACGAGTAAATCGGTGAGTGAGTGATTGAAGCGGGTGAGCGGGTGGGCGCGTGAATCGGTGAGTGAGGAATTTAGGTTACTCGTGGGTGAGTAGTGGATGGTTTCACAAGTGGTTAGTGGGTGAAGTGAGTGAACGAGTAAATCGGTGAGTGAGTGATTGAGTGAGCGGGTGGGTGGCGGGTGGGCGCGTGAATCGGTGAGTGAGTGAATTTATGGTTTCATCGTGGGTGAGTAGTGGATGGTTGTGGTTAGTGGGTGAGTGAGTGAACGAGTAATCGGTGAGTGAGTGATTGAGTGAGCGGGTGGGTGAGCGGGTGGGCGCGTGAATCGGTGAGTGAGTGAATTTATGGTTTCACTCGTGGGTGAGTAGTGGATGGTTTCACAAGTGGTTAGTGGGTGAAGTGAGTGAACGAGTAAATCGGTGAGTGAGTGATTGAGTGAGCGGGTGGGTGAGCGGGTGGGCGCGTGAATCGGTGAGTGAGTGAATTTATGGTTTCACTTGTGGGTGAGTAGTGGATGGTTTCACAAGTGGTTAGTGGGTGAAGTGAGTGAACGAGTAAATCGGTGAGTGAGTGATTGATTGAGATAGCGGGTGGGTGAGCGGGTGGGCGCGTGAATCGGTGAGTGAGTGAATTTATGGTTTCACTCGTGGGTGAGTAGTGGATGGTTTCACAAGTGGTTAGTGGGTGAAGTGAGTGAACGAGTAAATCGGTGAGTGAGTGATTGAGTGAGCGGTGGGTGAGCGGGTGGGCGCGTGAATCGGTGAGTGAGTGAATTTATGGTTTCACTCGTGGGTGAGTAGTGGATGGTTTCACAAGTGGTTAGTGGGTGAAGTGAGTGTGTGAGTAATCGGTGAATGAGTTGATGGTTCCTCCATTGGTAAGCGGGTGAGTAAGTATGAGCTTCTTTACTCTTTGGCTTGGCGTGCCTCGAAGGCCTTTACCGAAAGAACCAAAGAGTATGGATTCCTGCAGTCACGAAAGCTTCAAATCAAGATGTGGTCTTCTTCTCTCCCACCGTGCTTATCGTTTTGGTTTTGGTTTGGTTTCGCCACCCTTGTCCATCTGTCCGTCCGTGTCTCTCACTCTGTCTCTCCCTCCGCCCTCACCCCTCACCTACCACCCTCGCCCTCCACCACCTCCCCCACCCACCCACGCGGCGCCAGCAGGACGCGTTGCCCATCTGGTCGGACGCGTCTCCCCGTGGCGGGCCTACTCCCGCGCCGTAGCCCCGCCAGCCTGCGCCACCACCAGCTGCAGCAGCCGTTGCAGCGCCATTCGGCGCGCTCGCACTCCAGCGTGCGCTCCGCCGTGTCTTGCGGCGCCGGATCTTCCCCCAACGCCGCCGGCATCCGGCACGTGGCGTCCACGGCGTCGTTGCGAGCCGGCGCCGGCGGCGGCGGTGCCGGTGCCGGTGCCTATGGCGGTGGCGCTGGTGGTTCGGGCGTGCACGCGCGCAGCCCCTCCGCAACCAGCCTGGGCTCCGTCTTCGAGGTGAGGTTCTTGGGATGTTAAATTTCGATTTAAAGCTTTCGTGACTGCAGGGATTCATCTTCTATGGTTCTTNCGGTAAAGTCACGTAGAAGGAAGTAATAAAATAATAAAATAAAAAATAAAAATAATTTTATTATGTTTTATTTTTATTATTTTATTACTTCCCTTCGACGTGACTTTACCGAAAGAACCAAGAAGATTTTATTTTATATTATTTTATTTTATTATGTTATTTTATTTTATTATGTTTTATTTTATTATTTCTTGGGAATGGTTGTGTAATGGGTTCCGGAGACACTTGTAGAGGTAACTTATTTGTAATAACACTCTGGAGACGGCTTGTGGAATCGGTCCTTTTATTTACTTATCTCAGTTCACAAGCACTCCCCCGTTGCTGGCAGGCAACGGGGAGCGGGCAGACAGATCGCAAGAGACGCACGCCACGTGGCACTCGGAGCCCCGTTCGCGCGTGGCCCTCTCTCTCTTCGTTCCTCGTCTGACCCGTGTCCCTCGGCTCTTCTTATTTAACGCCTGGGTCACGTGGTACACTCCAGCCAATCCTCAATAGCCTGCGCCGAATGTTCCAGATTCCCCCCATCAACTCCCGGAACCACGACCCTGACTTGTCTTCCCATTGGCTGAGGCCAAGACCAGCAGAACCAATCATCCTAGCTGACATCCCTCGATCACGCCAGGGCCATGCTCCCAGGCTCTCCCCCATTGGCTGTAGAGCAGGACCGGCAGAGCCGATCACCACGTGAGCCGGACATAGGCTCTCATTACATATTTATTACAATACAACACTCCATTCAGTCCTCATACTCTGTTACAGCCTAGGTACACAGCCTAGGTACACAGCCTAGATACACTACTCTGGCTACGCTCTGGTCCTCCGGCTACAACTACCCTAGGGGAGGCTACCTGACCCGACCGAGCCAAGGTGCGGGTCTGGACTCTGGCTTCCTCGGAACTCGCCCTCACAAGGACGTAGAGCCAGGAGTCCCAGAGTCCCACCACTGGCCCTCACAGCGTCCCGGCCCTTACAAGGACAAGCGGGACCAGGGGGTCCAGGGTCCTAAGCTGGCTGGTCTTGGGTCTTGGGTCTTGAGCTGCGACTGCCCCGATCGGCCAGGGAGCTGCCCTTTTATGCCTCGTCCCCAACGAGGGGTGGGTTGTGTGCGCCCCAGATATCCCACAGAGCACACACAGCCCCCCCCGTTGGTGGCGCCAAGGGGCTTAACTGGCTGGTCTGCCTGGGATCCTAGCGCCTGGCACCGACGGCTTATCTGCCTAGGATCCCAGAGCCCCCAGCAGCCCCTCCCCTCTTATGGCACTACAGTTGTACTGCGGTAGCTCGGAGATGTTAACTACCTCGCCGGGTATGCAGGGGTCATTCGGTCACCGACCCTGACGCTGCGAGCGGGAATGGAACTCTGGTCATCCTGCTCATTGTGGCCCAGAGTCGCAAACGGGTTCCTTACCCGTACCCGTACCTAGCCGCACCAGGGTCGCAAACGGGTACCCGTACCCGTACCCGGCCGGGTCGCANACGGGTGCGGGTACCCATAGGGTACGGGTATCGTACCCGGTTTGAGTGGCAAACGGTGATTCACCCGGGCCTCCCGGTCTACTCGGCCTCATACCTGGTCGCACCAGGGGAGCAAACGGTCAGGCGTACCCACCCCCGTGTGCCGTGCCAGCCTTCATAGGGTTTCTAACAGCACTTGGTCTCGGCTATACGGGGTCTTTGTATGTGGTGGTTGTGGTGGTTGTGAGGGTAGTGGTGGCAGTGAGGTGATAGTATTATGTTCTGGTAATGGGGCAGTGGTAGTAATAGTGGTGGTGATGTGGTGGTGGTAGTGGCGGTGTGTAGTAAACATCTCCACTAGGGGGTCTTAGGTGGTTAGGGTAGTGGTGGCAGTAGAGGTGATTTGTGTTCGGTGGCAGTGTTAATAGGTGGTTTCTAGCAGCACTTGCCCCAACAGTCTCTTCAGGCTATACGGGGGTCTTTGTATGTGGTGGTTGTGAGGGTAGTGGTGGCAGTAGAGGTGATAGTATTAGTGTTCGTGGTAATGGTGGCAGTGGTAGTAATAGTGGTGGTGAGGGTGGTTGTGGTGGTGGTAGTGGCGGTAGCAGTGATAGTAGCACTTGCCCCAACAGTCTCTTCAGGCTATACGGGGTCTTTGTATGTGGTGGTTGTGGTGGTTGTGAGGGTAGTGGTGGCAGTAGAGGTGATAGTATTAGTGTTCGTGGTAATGGTGGCAGTGGTAGTAATAGTGGTGGTGAGGGTGGTTGTGGTGGTGGTAGTGGCGGTAGCAGTGATAGTAGCACTTGCCCCAACAGTCTCTTCAGGCTATACGGGGTCTTTGTATGTGGTGGTTGTGTGGTTGTGAGGGTAGTGGTGGCAGTAGAGGTGATAGTATTAGTGTTCGTGGTAATGGTGGCAGTGGTAGTAATAGTGGTGGTGAGGGTGGTTGTGGTGGTGGTAGTGGCGGTAGCAGTGATAGTAGCACTTGCCCCAACAGTCTCTTCAGGCTATACGGGGGATCTTTGTCTTTTGGAGAGCTAGTGTAGTGGTTAGCAGCACGCGAAAACCTGGCGACCCGGGTTCGATTCCCGCTCACAGCCAACACCAGCGACGATTATCGGTGTGCGATTAACACCGCCGCTGGGGGGAGACAAAGGCCACCCACCCCTCGTGTGCCGTGCCGGCCTTCATAGGTGCACTTTCCCCAACAGTCTCTTCAGGCTACACTGAGGGGGGAAATCTTTGTCTTTGTGCGTCAGGCCGAGGGGCACGGCGGGAGCGTGGACCCGGGCGACGTTTCGCGTCTCACGGCCGACGTGCGCCTCTTCACCGACGCGCTCGGCAAGCTCCGTGACGTCTTCTCCAACCCAGGTGGGGGCCGCTGTGGGGGGGGCTGTGGGGGGGCGGGGGGGGGGGGGGGGGGGGGGGGGGGGGGGGTGGCGGGGGTTTAGGAGTCCTAACGTTTAGTTTGATTCGTGTTTGCGTGATTTGTTTACCTTTCTTGTACTGTGCACTGCCATCGTGTTTTTTGTGTTGTTGTTGTCACGTTTATACCCCGTGTCCCTTGACAAAGAGCTTCATAGCTCTTCTTGGTTTTTTCGGTAAAGTCACGTAGAAGGAAGTAATAAAATAATAAAATAAAACATAATAAAATAATTCTCACGACGTTTCGGCTACAACGCAAGCGGCCGTCTTCAGGTGAAGCAGCCGTCTTCAGGTGAAGACGGCTGCTTGCGTTGTAGCCGAAACGTCGGAGAATTATTTTATTATGTTTTATTTTTATTATTTTATTACTTCCCTTCTACGTGACTTTACCGAAAGAACCAAGAAGATGAATCCCTGCAGTCACGAAAGCTTTAAATTCGAAATCTTTCGGTAAAGTCACGTAGAAGGGAAATAATAAAACAATAAAATTAAAACATAATAAAATACAATTCTCACAGCGTCTGTCTTTCCGACAGACCTGTTCTTCACCTGAGGACGGCTGCTTGCGTTGTGGCCGAAACGTCGTGAGAATTATGTTATTATGTTTTATTTTTATTATTTATTACTTCCCTTCTACGTGACTTTACCGAAAAAATCAAGAAGATGAATCCCTGCAGTCACGAAAGCTTTAAATCGAAGCTTCATAGCTCGTCTGATTTATGAAATTGCTAAATGTTGCAGTGGGTTTACCCTCCCAACACGCAACCGATTGGCACGTTTTGTTGTTTACGTGACGAAACTTTACTCGTTGGCTGTGTCGGGTGGTGGTGGTGGTGGCGGGTTTAACGACGCATTTATATTTACGCGATCCAACCCAACAGAAACAACCTCCTATTATGGATCCTAACGCTTATTCACTTACAAAGACCAAGGTTCCCCCCCCCTTGTAGCCTTCAACGGGTCGTTGGGGCAAGTGCTGTTAGGGAAGGCGCCGACGTGGCTAGGAGATGTTAACTACCTCGCCTGGTATACAGGAGGTTGTGAGTTCGATCCTGACCCCGACAACACCTGCTGTATACTTGGAGTTTGCATGTAGCGAGATGTTAACTACCTCGCCTGGTGTACAGGAGGTCGTGGGTTCGATCCCGACCCTGACGCCTGCTGTGTATTTGGAATTTACATGTAGCGAGATGTTAACTACCTCGCCCGGTGTACAGGAGGTCGTGGGTTCGATCCCGACCCGACAACGCCTGTATATTTGCAGTTTGCATGTAGCGAGATGTTAACTACCTCGCCTGGTGTACAGGAGGTCGTGGGTTCGATTCCGACCTGTATATTTGTGGTTTGTGTGTGCTCTCTCTTTCTTTCCCCGTGGTTGCGTGGGTTTTTCTCCTGGTCCTCCGGGTTTTCCCCTTCCCATCACACATTTTTATTATTTGGATACCTTCATGAATTTCCACATCATGACGATTATGACAAGCTATCGTTTATGATGGCCAGGTCGATCCTGCAGTGGGACCTTACCTGGTAAAATAAAAACATATTTTGAATGTGAAGACCGGCACTGAGCCCAGCCACATTTGTCTCCCTGATGTTTACACACTGCACTTGGTACTCGTTTACGGTCAAGTCGACTTAGGGGAGGCCCAGGACCGGTTCAGATAATCGCCACCGGTGTTGATGAGCGCGAGTGGGAGTCAAACTCGGCCACCAGGTCCGTGGCGCAGTGCACACACACGAACACGTCATAGCTACTGATTGGCCCAAAACTACCATGCGGTGTTTGAGGCTGCAGGTTGTTGACCGCTCACCCATCTACTCACCCGCCCAATCACTGGCTCGCTCACTCGCTCACTCGCTCGCCAACTCACGCACTCACCCGTCCACTCACCCACCCAATCACTGGCTCGCTCGCTCGCTCGCCAACTCACGCACTCACCCGTCCACTCACCCACCCAATCACTGGCTCGCTCGCTCGCTCACCAACTCACGCACTCACCCGTCCACTCGCCAACCAATCACTGGCTCGCTCGCTCGCTCACCAACTCACGCACTCACCCGTCCACTCACCCACGCACTCGCTCAGCCTACTCACTCACAAACTCACTCACTCGTCCACTCACCCACCCAATCACTGGCTCGCTCGCTCGCTCACCAACTCACGCACTCACCCGTCCACTCGCCCAACCAATCACTGGCTCGCTCGCTCGCTCGCCAACTCACGCACTCACCCGTCCACTCACCCACCCAATCACTGGCTCGCTCGCTCGCTTACCAACTCACACACTCACCCGTCCACTCACCCACGCACTCGCTCAGCCTACTCACTCACAAACTCACTCACTCGTCCACTCGCTCGCCAACTCGCTCGCCAACTCACTCGCTCGCCCACCTTGAACTCACTCACGCGCTCGTCAGCACTCTCTCTCACCCATCAACTCGGACGCTATCGTGGTGAGATGTTAACTACCTCGCCTGCTATATAGGAGGTATACAGGATGTCTCGTGGGTTAGATCCCAACCCTAATGCCTGTATATTTGGAGTTTGCGTGTTCTCCCGTGGTCATGTGGATTTTTATCCGGGTCCTACGGCTTTCCCCTCCATTTACAATTGGGTTTAGATTATTTGGCTGCTGCTGAGAAAAGGCTATGGAGCTCCGTGGACCTTACCTTGAAAAATATAAATAGTTCAGTAACGAATTCACTCACTCACTCACTGAACCAGTGAACGAGTCGCCCATCCACCAACTCATTTGCTCGCTCGCTCGCCACCAACTCGCTCGTTCACGAACTCGCCCATTCACCCATTCGCTCGCCAACACACCCACCGACCCGTGTATATCCAACCACTGCAGTGCATACAAAAGACATAGATTGTGTGGGAAAGTAGTGTTAGCAAGCACCTATGAAGGCCGGCGTGGCACGCGAGGGATGGGTGTCCGGCACCGCACGCGGCCGCATTGGCCTCCCGAGTGGCAACGTTTGCACGCCGCACCGGGGTACGCATTTGAGGCCGAGTCGACTTAGAGGAGGCCCAAGACCGGATCAGATGAATCCCCACAGGTGTATCGGTGTCCGTTGAGCGGGAATCGATCTCGGGTCGCAGCCGGGACGCGCAGCGCAGCGCGAAAAACTCGCACGGGACATTTTCATTTCATTCGAAACTTTCCCCGTCCATCTGAAAGTTGAGGCTGGTACGGGGGATGGAGATGGGGGGTAGTGGGGATGTTGCTTTGGGACGGTCACTGGGATTGTTGACTGCTCCTAAGCTCACCCAGAACGGGGCATTATCTGATTTTAAGTGGAGTGTTTGTGAGTAATTTGCCCCTCCTATAAGAAGTGTGTGTTTATACGAGCGAGCCAGTGTTTGTTTACATATACACGCTGTTTTTGTTTATTCGGGTATACCGGCCCGCTGCCGTCTGTATATGTGTGTGTGTACGCGGAGCGGTGGCGCAACGGTTAGCGCCCCGCGCTACGAACCCGTCGACGACACGGTGACGGTTATTTGAACCGTTCCTGGGCCTCCCTAGGTCGACTAGGCCTAAAATGAGTAACCTGGTGGTAGGGCGTGGTGCCGGCCATCCACCCGTTCATGTGCCGTGCCGGCCTTAATTTCTTTCGGTCTGTCGAGAAGACTCTGACCTGTTCTCCACCTGAGGACGGCTGCTTACGTTGTGGCCGAAACGTCGTGAGAATTATTGTATTGTTTTATTTTTATTATTTTATTATTTCCATTCTACGTGATGACAGCACTTGCCCCAACTGCCTGGTAAGGCTATACGGGGATCTTTGTCTTTGTGTATACACACGTGTGTGTGTGTGTATACACGTGTGTATATATACGTGTGTGTGCGTGTGCGTGCGAGCTCTTCCCCTGGGAAGCCGATTTGAGTTTTGAGGTTTTGCCCTCTTCCTCTGCCTGGGCGTGGCCCGGAAGCCTGTGATCACCGCCGCCGCCACCACCACTACTACCACCATTACTACCACCCCCACTAACACTGCCACCACCACCACCACCACTACTACCACCATTACTACTACCACCCCACCACGACCACCACCACTACCACTACTACCACCACTAACACCACCACTACCACTACCACCATTACTACCACCCCCAGCACTAACACTGCCACCACCACCACTACCACCACCACCACCACCACACTACTACCACCATTACTACCACCACCACTAACACTGCCACCACCATCACTACTACCACCATTACTACCACCCCCACTAACACTGCCACCACCACCACCACCACTACTACCACCATTACTACTACCACCCCACCACGACCACCACCACTACCACTACTACCACTACTACCATTACTACTACCACCCCCACCACGACCACCACCACTACTACCACCACTAACACCACCACTACCACTACCACCATTACTACCACCACCCCACCACTAACACCACCACCACCACTACCACTACTACCACCACCCCNACCACTACTGCCACCACCACCACTACTACCACCACCACCACCACCATTACTACCACCCCNACCACTAACACTACCACCACTACTACCACCACCACCACCACCACTACCACCATTACTACCACCACCATTACTACTACCACCCCACCACTACTGCCACCACCACCACTACTACCACCATTACTACCACCCCNACCACTACTGCCACCACACCACCACCACTACTACCACCACTACTACCACCACCACCACTACTACCACTACCACCACCACTACTACCACTACCACCCCCATCACGACCACCACCACCGCTAACACTACCACTACCACCACCACTACTACCACCCCCACCACGACCACCACACCGCTAACACTACCACTACCACCACCACTACTACCACCATTATTACAACCATCCCCACCACGACCACCACTACCGCTAACACTGCCACTACCACCACCACTACTACCACCATTACTACTACCACCCCCACCACGACCACCACCACCGCTAACACTACCACCGCCACCACCCCACCACTACTACTATCATTGCTACCGCCACTACCACCACCTCAACCACCCCCACCACCACAACCACCACTATTACTACCACTGCCACCATTACCACGAACACTACTACTATCACCTCTACCAGCACCCCCACCACCACTACCACCACCACCCCCACCACCCCACCACTACTACTATCACTTACCGCCACCACAACCACCCCCACCACTACTCTACCACTGCCACCATTACCACGAACCACTATCACCTCCACTGCCACACTACCANCACAACCCCATACCACCACCACTACCACACCACACACNACATAAAGATCCCCCTATAGCCTTAACAGACTGTAGGGGCAAGTGCTGTTAGCGAGCACCTATTAAGGCCGGAACGGCACACAGGGGGGGTGGCCAAACCACGCCCGGCGCCTTTGTCTCCCAGTGGCGATGTTTACACACCGCGTCGGGTACTATTTGATGCTAAGTCGACCTAGGGAGGCCCAGGACCAGTTCAGATAATCGTCACTGGTGGCCGTGAGCGGGAACGTACCCGGTCGCCGGGTTCATAGCGCAGCGCGCTAACCACTACACTACCGCTCCCCACATACACATACAAAGACCCCCGTATAACCTTAACAGACTGTTGGGGCAAGTGCTGTTAGCGAGCACCATTAAGGCCGGAACGTTACACGAGGGGTGGGTGGCCAGCACCAAGTACTCATTTGAGGCTAAGTCGAACTAGGGGAGGCCCGGGACCGGTCAGATAATCGTCACTGGTGTTGGCCGTGAGCGGGAATCGTACCCGGGTCGCCGGGTTCATAGCGCAGCGTGCTAACCACTACACCACCGCTCCCACACATACACACATACACACACAGGAGCGCACAGATTCTTCGCTGGGTCTGCAGACGCGCATGCACGAGTTGCCCGCTCCGTTGCGCCGTGATTATCTCCGTCGTGAGAACGTCACGCACTCCCGCTACTCATCTCCCTTCACCATCTCCCTTCATCTTCCTCCATCTCTCCGTGTCTCTCTGTGTCTGTCCGTGTGTATCTCTCCGTGTCTGTGTGTGTGTCGCTCCACGTCTTATTCTCTCTCTCTCTCTAACTCCATCTCTGTGTGTCTCTTTGTGTCTGTGTGTGTGTCTCTCCGTATCTGTGTGTGTGTGTCGCTCCACGTCTTTGTCTCTATCTCTCTAACTCCATCTCTGTGTGTCTATCTGTGTCTGTGTGTGTATCGCTCCATGTCTTATTGTCTCTCTCTAACTCCATCTCTGTGTGTCTCTGTGTGTCTGTCCGTGTGTATCTCTCCGTATCTGTGTGTGTGTATCGCTCCATGTCTTATTGTCTCTCTCTAACTCCATCTCTCCGTGTCTCTCTGTGTCTGTCCGTGTGTATCTCTTCGTGTCTCTCTGTATATTGGCACCACAGTGGTAAGATGTTAACTACCTCGCCTGGTATACAAGAGGTCGTGGGTCGATCCAGACCCCTGACGCCTGCTGTATATTTGGAGTTTGTGCGTCTCTCTCTCTCGCGGTCGTGTTGATTTTCTCCGGGTCCTCGGGCTATTCCCCTCCATATTTAGAATCAACATCAAACGTTTTAGAGTATTTCGCTGCTTCAGATTTCCACGTGATGTGCTGATTCGTTGAGCTATCATTTGTGATAGGAAGTTCGCTTTTGAAAAAGAGCTACGTTGCTCTGTGGGCATTAACTGAAAATAAACACATTCCTGCGGAGGGAGCTGGTAGGAACGTTGGGTTGCTCGGTCAATGGCCAGGGTCAACGGCGGCGTGGTGTATTCCGCAAATATGCCCGACTGTGAGGCGGGCACAAGCCGGCGTGAGTAGGTTAAACGTTGAGTTTTATAAGGGCACCACGGGGTGACCAGCCCNTCCCACCAGCCCACCCTCCCACCCCCNACCCAGCCCCCCTCCCCACTCAGCCCTCCCCACCTCCCCACCCAGCCCNACCNTCCACACCAGCCCCTCCCCACCCTCCCTCCACCCAGCCCACCCTCCCCACCCAGCCCTCCCCACCCACCCCTCCCACCCGCCCCACCCAGCCCTCCCTCCCCACGCCCNTCTCTGCACGACGGACGGACACAATAATCCCCTGTGGGCCGGTGTAACCAGGAGGTTCCTACCAGTAAAAGTGTGTAGTTTAGTGCATCTCTGTGTCTCCGTGACCTCTCTTTCAACGTATCCCTGTAAATCTCCATCTTCCGTGTCTCTTTGTCTCCCACTTTGTCTGTCTCCGTAGCTCTGAATCTTGTCCCCATCGCTGCGTGATTATCCGTGTTTTTCCCTGTCGGAGTCCGTCTCTGTGTTTCTCCCTGTCTCTCTCGTTGTCTCTTTCTGTCTCTCGCTTTCTTGCCTCTCCCTGTCTCTCTCGTTGTCTCTTTCTGTCTCTCGCTTTCTTTCCATGTCTGTCTAAGTACCCCTCTTCAATCTCTACCCTCTTTTCTGGGTCTGTCGCTGTCCGTGTCTCTATCTCTCTGTCTCTGTGGCTTTCCATGTCTGTCTAGGCACATTCCCCACCCAGACTCCACCCCCTCCCTCCTCCTCCTACATCTCTCTACCCCACCAACTTGGCTTTGGTATTTCAGCCGGCGTGGTAGGCAACTGTGTGGAAACCGGGCCACAAAGATGCGTTTGTCGACTTCGAACAAAGTGGGGAATGGTGAGAGAGTGAAGAGAGAGACTTTTTCACTTTTTTAAACAACTTTTATTTCCGCCAGCAGCAAAAGCACCGGAGGCGATTTCAATATGAAAAACAGTCGCCAACAAACGAAAGAAAACAAACGTTACATATCGTTACAAATCTACGTGCTGTGGTGCTGAAAGCACCGCACACAACACAAATGAAAAAAGTCACGTGGTTGTGGTGTCATCGCGCACGCCACGGAGAGAGAGAGGCAGGAGAGAATAGATAGAGTGGAAAGAGGCAGGAGAGAGTGAGAGGGACAGGACAGAGGAGGGAGAGAGACAGGCAGAGGGGAGAAGAGAGAGAGATGGTGGTGGGTACTCTGGCGATGAGAATGCGTGCGATCTGTGGAATGTGTAGCTGGACACGAGACGTAATATCCGGCCAATCCGGGGGCCAAGGGGAGAGTTTGGCGAGGGAGGGGTAGAGCGAACGAGAGAGAGAGGAATGAGGGCCTGCGTTTGTTGTTGCGGACCATCCCAAGTCACCGTTCCGTCCTCGCTGACATCGTCACCATCTCACGGGAAGATCGTTATCTGAGATCTGATACGGTGGTGATGGTGGCCCTTGTTCCTGAGCAAGACACAGATAAAGGTCCCCCGTGTAGCCTTCACTTCACAGACTGCCGGGGGCGACTGCTGTGAGCGAGCGAGCGGCACCGGTGAAGGCCGGCACGCCGCACGAAGGGGGGGGGGTGACCACGCCCGGCCGCCTTTGTCTCCCAGTGGAGATGTTTACGCGTCGATCGCTACTGCTGGCTGGCTGGCTGGTAGGAGGAGGTCAGGGACAGACCCAGGTGTCATATGCACCACCTGTGCCCCCCCCCCTCCGCTGTGCAACTCGCTGCGTTTTATCTGCCCGCCGCTCCGCTCGTTGTTGTGAGCGTCGCTCCGTTGCCGGGCTCGCTGATGGGACTGTGTCCAGACACAAAAGACAAAGATCCCCCATATAGACTTAACACACTGTTGGGGCAAGTGCTGTTCACGAGTACCTAATGAAGGCCGGTACGGTACACGAAAGGGGTTGAGTTGCCACCACCACCACTCCCGGCCGCCTTTGTCTCTCCCCGCCCGCCTCCCCACAGTGTGATGTGTCACACTGGACCAGGCACTCACGTTTAAGGCTGAGTCGACCTAGGGGAGGTCCAGGACCGGTTCTGATGTTAGTTCTAGCATCGGTGACCGTGAGCTGGTTCGAACTGAGGTTGCCGGGCGCGTAGTGGTTTAACCAGTGTCAACCCTGCTCATTCCCAACACTCATCCACTCAATCACTCATCACTCATTCACCCTCTCATTCACCCACTCGCTCATCCACTCACTCAATTACCGGCTCATCCACCATATCCTTATCCACTCATTCACTCGCTCACCCACTCATTCACTCGCCCGCCCACTCATTCACTCGCCGCCCACTCATTCACTCTCCGCCCACTCATTCACTCGCCCGCCCACTCACCCACTCGCTCATCCACTCACTCGATTACCGGCTCATCCACCATATCCTTATCACTCATTCACTCGCCCACCACTCGCCCACCCACTCATTCACTCGCTCGCCCACTCATTCACTCGCCCGCCCACTCATTCACTCGCCCGCCCACTCACCCACTCGCTCATCCACTCACTCGATTACCGGCTCATCCACCATATCCCTTATCCACTCATTCACTCGCCCACCCACTCGCCCACCCACTCATTCACTCACTCACTCGCTCATTCACTCACTCACCCACTCGCTCATCCACTCACTCGATTACGGCTCATCCACCATATCCCTTATCCACTCACTCGCCCACCCACTCGCCCACCCACTCATTCACTCGCCCACTCATTCACCCCCGCCCACTCATTCACTCGCCCGCCCACTCACCCACTCGCTCATCCACTCACTCGATTACCGGCTCATCCACCATATCCCTTATCCACTCATTCACTCGCCCACCCACTCGCCCACCCACTCATTCACTCGCTCACCCACTCATTCACTCGCCCGCCCACTCATTCACTCGCCCGCCCACTCACCCACTCGCTCATCCACTCACTCGATTACCGGCTCATCCACCATATCCCTTATCCACTCATTCACTCGCCCACCCACTCGCCCACCCACTCATTCACTCGCCCGCCCACTCATTCACTCGCCCGCCCACTCATTCACTCGCCCGCCCACTCATTCACTCGCCCGCCCACTCACCCACTCGCTCATCCACTCACTCNATTACCGGCTCATCCACCATATCCCTTATCCACTCATTCACTCGCCCACCCACTCGCCCACCCACTCATTCACTCGCCCGCCCACTCATTCACTCGCCCGCCCACTCATTCACTCGCCCGCCCACTCACCCACTCGCTCATCCACTCACTCGATTACCGGCTCATCCAATCCCTTATCCACTCATTCACTCGCCCACCCACTCGCCCACCTCATTCACTCGCTCGCCCACTCATTCACTCGCCCGCCCACTCATTCACTCGCCCGCCCACTCACCCACTCGCTCATCCACTCACTCGATTACCGGCTCATCCAATCCCTTATCCACTCATTCACTCGCCCACCCACTCGCCCACCTCATTCACTCGCCCGCCCACTCATTCACTCGCCCGCCCACTCATTCATCGCACTCATTCACTCGCCCGCCCACTCACCCACTCGCTCATCCACTCACTTTACCGGCTCATCCAATCCTTATCCACTCATTCACTCGCCCACCCACTCGCCCACCTCATTCACTCGCCGCCCACTCATTCACTCGCCCGCCCACTCATTCACTCGCCCGCCCACTCACCCACTCGCTCANCCTCATCATTTCATCCAATCCCTTACCCACTCATTCACTCGCCCACCCACTCATCACTCACTCACTTGCTCATCCACTCACTCACTCGCTCATCCACTCACTCAATTACCTCACTCAATCACGTACCCACTCACTCGCTCACTTACCCACTATCTCGCTCGCTCACTCGCTCACTCGCTCACTCACTCACCCACTCATTCATTAACAAACTCATTCGCCGCACGAAGGGGGGGGGGGTGACCACGCCCGGCCGCCTTTGTCTCCCTAGTGGAGATGTTTACGCGTCGATCGCTACTGCTGGCTGGCTGGCTGGTAGGAGGAGGTCAGGGGACAGACCCATGTGCCACATGGGTTGACCGACTGCGATGACTGGCAGATGCACCACCTGTGCACCCCCCCTCCGCTGTGGCAACTCGCTGCGTTTTATCCGCCCGTCGCTCCGCTCGTTGTTGTGAGCGTCGCTCCGTTGCCGGGCTCGCTGATGGTACTGTGTCCAGACACAAAAGACAAAGATCCCCATATAGACTTAACACACTGTTGGGGCAAGTGCTGTTCACGAGTACCTAATGAAGGCCGGTACGGTACACGAAAGGGGTTGAGTTGCCACCACCACCACTCCCGGCCGCCTTTGTCTCTCCCCGCCGCCTCCCCACAGTGTGATGTGTCACACTGGACCAGGCACTCACGTTTAAGGCTGAGTCGACCTAGGGGAGGTCCAGGACCGGTTCTGATGTTAGTTCCTAGCATCGGTGACCGTGAGCTGAGTTCGAACTGAGGTTGCCGGGCGCGTAGTGGTTTAACCAGTGTCAACCCTGCTCATTCCCCAACACTCATCCACTCAATCACTCATGCACTCATTCACCCTCTCATTCACCCACTCGCTCATCCACTCACTCAATTACCGGCTCATCCACCATATCCTTATCCACTCATTCACTCGCTCACCCACTCATTCACTCGCCGCCCACTCATTCACTCGCCCGCCCACTCATTCACTCTCCCGCCCACTCATTCACTCGCCCGCCCACTCACCCACTCGCTCATCCACTCACTCGATTACCGGCTCATCCACCATATCCCTTATTCACTCATTCACTCGCCCACCCACTCGCCCACCCACTCATTCACTCGCTCGCCCACTCATTCACTCGCCCGCCCACTCATTCACTCGCCCGCCCACTCACCCACTCGCTCATCCACTCACTCGATTACCGGCTCATCCACCATATCCCTTATCCACTCATTCACTCGCCCACCCACTCGCCCACCCACTCATTCACTCGCCCGCCCACTCATTCACTCGCCCGCCCACTCATTCACTCGCCCGCCCACTCACCCACTCGCTCATCCACTCACTCGATTACCGGCTCATCCACCATATCCCTTATCCACTCATTCACTCGCCCACCCACTCGCCCACCCACTCATTCACTCGCCCGCCCACTCATTCACTCGCCCGCCCACTCATTCACTCGCCCGCCCACTCACCCACTCGCTCATCCACTCACTCGATTACCGGCTCATCCACCATATCCCTTATCCACTCATTCACTCGCCCACCCACTCGCCCACCCACTCATTCACTCGCTCACCCACTCATTCACTCGCCCGCCCACTCATTCACTCGCCCGCCCACTCACCCACTCGCTCATCCACTCACTCGATTACCGGCTCATCCACCATATCCCTTATCCACTCATTCACTCGCCCACCCACTCGCCCACCCACTCATTCACTCGCCCGCCCACTCATTCACTCGCCCGCCCACTCATTCACTCGCCCGCCCACTCATTCACTCGCCCGCCCACTCACCCACTCGCTCATCCACTCACTCGATTACCGGCTCATCCACCATATCCCTTATCCACTCATTCACTCGCCCACCCACTCGCCCACCCACTCATTCACTCGCCCGCCCACTCATTCACTCGCCCACTCATTCACTCCCCCACTCACCCACTCGCTCATCCACTCACTCGATTACCGGCTCATCCACCATATCCTTATCCACTCATTCACTCGCCCACCCACTCGCCCACCCACTCATTCACTCGCTCGCCCACTCATTCACTCGCCGCCCACTCATTCACTCGCCCGCCACTCACCCACTCGCTCATCCACTCACTCGATTACCGGCTCATCCACCATATCCCTTATCCACTCATTCACTCGCCCACCCACTCGCCCACCCACTCATTCACTCGCTCGCCCACTCATTCACTCGCCCGCCCACTCATTCACTCGCCCGCCCACTCACCCACTCGCTCATCCACTCACTCGATTACCGGCTCATCCACCATATCCCTTATCCACTCATTCACTCGCCCACCCACTCGCCCACCCACTCATTCACTCACTCACTTGCTCATCCACTCACTCACTCACTTGCTCATCCACTCACTCAATTACCGGCTCACTCACCCAATCACGTACCCACTCACTCGCTCACTCACTCACTCACCCACTCATTCATTAACAAACTCATTCACCCACGCGCTCTTGCCACTCCTCAATGCTGGGCTCCCAGTGCTCTGAACCGTGTACACACAGAACCAACTTGACACCTGCCAGATGATTGGATGTGGCAACACGAGCACTTCATCCAGCAGTGGAGTAGATCTTCTTGGTAAAGTCACGTAGGAGAAAAATAAATAATAATAATAAAAAATTATAGAAAAAATAATAAATCACGACGTTTCGGAGGCAACACAAGCTTCCGTCTTCAGGTGGAACCGTCACAGCACAATTGATATATTTTTATATATTAATTAGTTATTTATTATTTTATTTTCATTTTTTTCCTGCGTGACTTTACCGAAAAAACCTAAGAGTATGAATCCTTGCAGTCACGAAAGCTTCAAATTTAGAAATGGATAGATCTTGTTTCGTATGGCCGACGTAGATGCAGAGCAACAGCGACGGTGCCGCATTGAGGTGGTCAAGGCCAGATGAACACGTCGGCAGGAGCAAGCGGGAGTAGTAGTGGATCATCATCATCATCATCATCGTCGTCATCGCCGTGATGTCTCCGTTGTATTTGTGGATCGGGCGATTGGCGACGGTGTACGTCGTCTGTTCTGGACGACCACAGTCGCACGCTACTACTGTAGAGATTTTCATCGTCCATGTGTGCGTCGTCACGTAGCCGCATCTACTGCCGTGGTTTGTGCAGTGGGTGATGTGTTTTAGGGTGTGGACCCATGGTCTGTTCTGGGGCAGTGATAGGGGTAGGGGTAGTGATAGTGATAGGGGTTGGGATAGGGGTATGGGTTGTGATAGTGATAAGGGTAGTGATAGTGATAGGGGTAGTGATAGGGGTATGGTAGTGATAGTGATAGGGGTTGGGATAGGGTGTAGTCTCTTCCGTACGGCTGATGATGTAGATCAGAGGTCGCAACCGGTACCGATACCCGTACCCTACCCGATACCCGGCCCCGTACGGGTACGGGTACCCGTTTGCGACCCTGGTGCGGCCGGGTACGGGTAGGCCGTGAGTCACTGGTGAGTCACCGTTTGTCACTCATTTCGGGTAGGGTACGGGTAGGGAACGGACCCATTTGCGACCCTAGTGCGGCGGGTACGGGTAAGGAATCAAAACCCGTTTGCGACCTCTGATGTAGATGCAAGCGAAGACGACAGTGTCATGTTCAGGTGGTCAAGCCCAGATGAACGCGTTGGGCAAAGCGGAGTAGTCGTGTATCATCATCATCATCTCCTACTTCGTGTTTGTGGGTCGGGCCTTTGGTGTCGTTCTACGTTGCCTGTTCTAGATGATCACAGTCGCGCCACTAACACTGGAAAAAAGGTGTCAGTTTTGTTGCCAGATAGATGGTAAAAAAACTATCATATTTTTACTGGCAATGAGGTTCCAATGGTGTAAATGCTTCACCCGAGCTCTCATACACTGATGGTGCATTGTCTTTGAGTTGTGCGCCTTTTGGCGTCATCTGGTCCAACACCATGTGAGACTAGGCTCTAAGGAAAGCTGTTCGGGTGTGGACCAATCAACTTCAAGGACAGTGCACATTATCAGAGTTGTGTTTTTGTTTGCATTATGACTGCAGGTATTGTGGTCTATGCAAACATGACTCCTTGTAAAAAAAAGGTGTCAGTTTTGTTGCCAGATAGAAGGGTAAAAACAATTATCATATTTTTACTGGCAAATGAGGTTCCATGGTGTAAATGCTTACCCCGAGCTCTCATACCTGATAGTGCATTGTCTTTGAGTTGTGCGCTTTTNGGCGTCATCTGGTTCAACACCATGTGAGACTAGGCTCTAAGGAAAGCTGTCTCGGTGTGGACCAATCAACTCGGACAGTGCACATTATCAGAGTTTTTCTTTTGTTTGCATTACACTGCAGGTATTGTGGTCTATGCAAACATGACTCCTTGAAAAAAAGTTTTGTTGCCAGATAGAGAAAAAACTTTATTTTTTTACTGGCAAATGAGGTACCANTGGTGTAAATGCTTACCCGAGCTCTCATACTCTGATGGTGCTTGTCTTTGAGTTGTGCGCCTTTTGGCGTCATCTGTCCAACCCACGTGAGACTAGGCTCTAAGGAAAGCTGTCTCAGGTGTGGACCAATCAACTTCAAGGACAGTGCATACATTATCAGTTATGTTTTTTTGTTTGCTTACGACTGCAGGTATTGTGGTCTATGCAAACATGACTCCTTATAAAAAAAAGGTGTCAGTTTTGTTGCCAGAAAGGGTAAAAAACAATTATCATATTTTTTTACTGGCAAATGAGGTACCAATGGTGTAAATGCTTACCCGAGCTCTCATACTCTGATGGTGCATTGTCTTTGAGTTGTACGCTTTTGGCGTCATCTGTTCCAACCATGGAGACTAGGCTCTAAGGAAAGCTGTTCGGTGTGACCAATCAACTTCAAGGACAGTGCATACATTATCAGAGTTGTGTTTTTGTTTGCATTATGACTGCAGGTATTGTGGTCTATGCAAACATGACTCCTTGTAAAAAGGTGTCAGTTTTGTTGCCAGATAGAAGGGTAAAAACCAATTATCATATTTTTNACTGGCAAATGAGGTACCATAGTGTAAATGCTTTCCCCGAGCTCTCATACGATGGTGCATTGTCTTTGAGTTGTGCGCTTTTGGCGTCATCTGTCCAACCCACGTGAGACTAGGCTCTAAGGAAAGCTGTCTCAGGTGTGGACCAATCAACTTCAAGGACAGTGCATTATCAGAGTTGTGTTTTTTGTTTGCATTACAATGCAGGTATTGTGGTCTATGCAAACATGACTCCTTGTAAAAAAGGTGTCAGTTTTGTTGCCAGATAGAAGGGTAAAAAAACAATTATCACTGGAGAGTTTTTTAATTTCCATTTGTGCATCATCAGGTATCCGCATCACTGCAGTGGATGATGCGGTTTAGGGGGTGGGCCATGACCAGCTACGTGAAAGTTCAAACCTCGCGGGGGTGGAGGTGGCGGGGCTCTAATGCGTTGGGTCTTTCACAACAAGGCGGTGTTTGTGAGTTTCTCTTCAACTCATTCAGCCGTCTCAAGCTTCATCGGGGATGGATCCTGGCCGCTGCTGATGATGATGATGACGGCGACAACAACGATGATGGGCAGCGCTCACTCGTCGTACATAAACACACGCGCCCATACAGATACAAACACAAACCCGTGTAAATAAACACACTAAAGACAAAGATCCTCCCTATAGCCTAAACAGACCGTAAGGCAAGTGCTGTTAGCGAGCACCTGTGAAGGCCGGCACGGCACTCGAGGGGGTCTGTGGCCACACCACGCCCGGCCGCCTTTGTCTCTCCAGCGGCAAGGTATTCATATCGCACCAGATTCTCAAGTTCAAGTTCATGTATTAGGTATAGCCCTGTGAGCCATTCGGCTCTTGAATCGGGTGCAACCGCAACAAACAAAAAAAAATATGAACAAAAAACATCTTAAAGTGAATATGTGACTGAGTGCAAACAAAAATCCAAGAAAAGACAGCAAAATATTGCAGAAAAAGCACCGTACACAAAAATGTGCAAAAATCCCAGTGGGATGCAAGTCAAACAACAATAAACCACAAGACAACTTAGATTAAGGCCATCAGTCTAACTCTGTACTACAACAAACAAACATGGCCAAACCAAAAAACTTATCGAAAATCACCAAAATAAAGCATAAAAGCAATGAAACAGTGGTCATAGGAACTGTGACCGAATTTTGACAATAAACGATGTAAACAACATGTACTACCAAACTCTGCAGCCATAGCTGGCTGCATGAGTCACTCCACAACAGTAGGAGCATCAGTCGGAGTATCAACATTTTTCCATGCACCTTTAAGATCAGCGCACTAAATCAAAACACAGATCATACTGTGATAAGCGTCGCTGGTGTTGATTGCCTGATTGCCGCGAGCGGGAATCGAACTCCGATCGTGGCCGGGTTCGTGTCCAGACACACCCACACAAGAACAGCAACCGGCCGCCATTCGCCACTAAGTGGCGGTGAAATTTCACCACCGTGCTTGCTTGTGCCAGGCCAGGTGCACTCAAAGACAAAGAAACCCGTGTAGCCTTGACAACTGTTGGGGCATGTGCTGTTAGTAAGTAGCACCTATGAAGGCTGGCACGGTACGTGAGGGGGCGTTGGTGGTCACCACCACGCCCGGCCGCCTTTGTCTCCCAGCGGTAATGTTTACACACCGCACTAGTACTCGTGAGGCTGAGTCGACCTAGGGGAGGCCCGGGACGGTTCAGATAATCGTCACGGGTGTTGGCCGTGAGCGGGAATCGAACTCGGTTCGGCCGGGTCGTAGCGCAGCGCGAACTGCACGCCACCGCTCCCCAACACAAACATACAAAACACACACACACACCGTGTAAATAAACACACAGACGCGACAAATACTGTCACCGAGCAGCGCGTATGGGGGGCCCGAAACACGTCAGCAAACCCCCAAAAGCAACGCCCAACCAGACAAAGCAGGTCCCTCCCTCCAACAGACCGCAGGGGCAAGTGTTCTTGAGTGAGCAGCAGCAGCAGTGCCAGCACGGGCTCAACCCGATACGTACCCTACCCGTGGCACCACGCCGGGTTACGTGGCCGAGAGATAATCGTCGCCGCGGTGTGTCAGCGGCCGCGAGCGGGGCAATCGCAGGTGCCGTACCCGCTGCGCCAAACGCTCCCCTGAACCCAACCCGGTGGAGACTCTCGCACCCGCGAACGCAGGGCCAGGTCCGGGACAGCCGAGTTCGACACCATCCCGTCTTCTTGGTTCTTTCGGTAAAGTCACGTAGAAGGGAAATAATAAAATAATAAAATAAAACATAATAAAATAATAAAACAAAGCATACAAAATACTTATTTTAATATGTCTTATTTGTATTATTTTATTGAAAAAACAAATAAAATAAATATTTTATCATGCCTTATTTTTATTATTTTATTATTTTTTTTTATGTTTTATTTTATTATTTTATTACTTCCCTTCTACTCGACTTTACCGAAAGAACCAAGAAGATGAATCCCTGCAGTCACGAAAGCTTTCAATCGAAACCATCCCGTCTGTCGCAGAGGCTCCATTCGCATCAAGCGAGGGCTGCAAGTCTCGTGAATTTACCGAAAAAACCAAGAGTATGAGTCCTTGCAGTCACGAAAGCTTCAAATCTAGATTGAAACGCAGCAGCCGGTGGCGGCTGTGTAATAAGGCGATTTTTTAAAATTTGAGACACCCGGCGGAATCGCCCATCGGAGGTTTCGGAATCGGTGTATTTATGCTGGAGGAATCCGATGCGCTATGAAGCTCTTAAATTTCGATTTAAAGCTTTCGTTACTGCAGGGATTCATCTTCTTGGTTCTTTCGGTAAAGTCACGTAGAAGGGAAGTAAAAAATAATAAAAATAAACATAATAAAATAATTCTCACGACGTTTCGGCCACAACGCAAGCAGCCGTCCTCAGGTGAAGAACAGGTCTGTCGGGAAGACAGAGTCTGAATGAAAACCCCAGGCTTGGAGCGTCTATTTAAGCTGGGTTGGAGGGGGAAGAGCACCTTGACAAAATAATTTGCATATCAAGAGAATTTAGCATATTTTTTGTCAAGGCGCTCTTCCCCTCCAACCCAGCTTAAATATACGCTCCAAGCTCGGGGTTTTCATTCAGACGCTGTCTTCCCGACAGACCTGTTCTTCACCTGAGGACGGTTGCTTGCGTTGTGGCCGAATCGTCGTGAGAATTATTTTATTATGTTTTATTTTTATTATTTTATTACTTCCCTTCTACGTGACTTTACCGAAAGAACCAAGAATATGAAGCTCTTTTTCGCAGATGTCCGGTAGATTTTGCCGATTATATGGAAGAGAGGGTTCGGCGTGGCGATTGTTCGAAGGGGTGGTTAGCGTTGTCTCGGCCCACGTGTCTGGTATTGTGGATCGTTCAATCGAGGCCAATCGTATCGATTCCGCTCTGTCGATCCGGCACCCGGCTCAAAGTTGATCGGGCAACGGTCCTGAAAATGTCGATTGATTGGCAAGCGATTCTCGGATGGAGGTAGCCGCGTGACACACTGCACCCCCAGACCGGCGATTCCGTCGCAGTCCGCCCTCATCGTTGCACCGCAGCGCCTTCGTTCACGACGATTGCCTTGCGCCACGCAGGGACAGCTGCCGCTGGGGGTGCCCCTAGGCTAGACCACACGGCGCACGTCACCTGCATTACCGAGATTGGTCCAGCGCTGTATGAATGATAGCGCCAGCACCCGCGCACCCAATTTAATTGCATGCAACAATAATCATTGGAACCTCATTTGCCAGTAAAAAATATGATAATTGGTTTTTTACCCTTCTATCTGGCAACAAACTGACACCTTTTTTACAAGGAGTCATGTTTGCATAGACCACATACCTGCAGTCATAATGCAAACAAAAAACATAACTCTGATAATGTATGCACTGTCCTTGAAGTTGATTGTCCACACCCGAGACAGCTTTCCTTAGAGCTCCAACTTCAAGGACAGTGCACATTATCAGAGTTATGTTTTTTGTTTGCATTATGACTGCAGGTATAGTGGTCTATGTAAACATAACTCCTTGTAAAAAAAGGTGTCAGTTTTGTTGCCAGATAGAAGGGTAAAAAACAATTATCAATAATCATTGTTCTACAAGACTAATTATGTAATACTTATTTTATAACGCTCTCTGCTGACAGGAGGCCACAGGTCAGACCCAGCAGGTGCCATGGGTTGGCTGACTGACATGACTGGTAGATGCACCACCTGTACCCCTACTGTGCCAACTCGCTGCATTTTAGCCGCGCGTCGCTCCGCTCGTTGTTGTGAGCGCCGCTCCTCTGCCCTCCGTTGTTGTTGCTGGAGGGCGACTGCCTCTAACTGCCCAGTAGCATCCTTCACGAGCCTCCTCCACCGTTTTCAGTACAGTGATCCCTCGTTTATCGCGGTTAATGGGGACCGGAACCCTCGCGATAGGTGAAAATCCGCGAAGTAGGATTGGCCCCCCTAGGAATTTCCGTATATGTGTGTGTGGGTACCAGAATGTTTAAAATATGTATATTTATACTTTTTATATATATATTTTACTTAAATCTATTTAATTATAAAACCTTAATATTATACATTCACTCTCTCTCTCTCTCATACGATACGTATTATGGTGTTCTACACTCACCAATGACAGTAGTATCTTGAGACTTGACTCCAGTAATGACGACGATGACAACGGTGACAGACCTGTGCAGTTCGATGAATGTGATGATGAATGATGATGATGATGGTGTTACTGCACAGGTATAATGAGGCCTTTAAATCAGTTCGAAAAATCCGCGATGCACTGAGGCCGCGAAACTTGAACCACGAAGTGGCTACGGATTACTGTAATAATGATATAATTCGTATCGTATCATAATTAGCATTATATAATAATTATAATTACTGATGGTGATGGGGAACGTCTCGCAAACCTGACTGTCCTCCACTCCGACCCGCGGTCCATCCGTCCCATACGGAGTCTCAGACGGAAGCCTGCTACTGCTCTCTGTCCTCTGGAGTTTACTCTGTGACTGCTCAGTCTGTCCGTGTGTGTGGAGTGGCGGGGCAGCGGTTAGCGCGCTGCGCTTCGAACCAGACTACGACCCGAGTTCGATTCTTCTCGCTCACGGTCACCGACAACGGCGACGATTATCTGAACCTGTCCTGAGCCTCCCCGAAGTCGACTCAGCCTCAAATGAGTGCAAGGTGCGGTGTGTTGTAATCATCGCCACGAGGGAGACAAAGGCGGTCGGTGTGGTGCTGGCCACCCACCCCCTCGTGTGCTGTGCCGGTATTCATAGGTGCTACTCGCTAACAGCACTTGCCCCAACAGCCTGTTAAGGCTACACGGGGGGATATTTGTCTTCATGGCTATGGTGGTGGCAGTGGTGGTGGCGGCAAATGGGGCGGTGGAAATGCCAGCGGTGGCGGTGGCAAAGGTGGTGGTGGCAATGGTGATGGTGGTGGCAGCAATGGTGGGTGGTGCCAATGCCAGCGGTGGTGGTGGCGGTGGCAATGGTGGTGGTTGCGGTGGCAAAGGTGGTGGCGGCAGCGGTGGCATTGGCAATGGTAGTGGTGGCATTGGCGGCGGTGGTGGCGGTGGTGGCAATGGTGGCGGTTGCGGTGGCAAAGGTGGTGGCGGCAGCGGTGGCATTGGCAATGGTAGTGGTGGCATTGGCGCGGTGGTGGTGGTGCAATGGTAGTGGTGGTGGCGGCGGTGGCAATGGTGGTGGTTGCGGTGGCAAAGGTGGTGGCGGCAGCGGTGGCGGCAGCGGTGGCATTGGCAATGGTAGTGGTGGCATTGGCGCGGTGGTGGTGGCAATGGTGGCGGTTGCGGTGGCAAAGGTGGTGGCGGCAGCGATGGCATTGGCAATGGTAGTGGTGGCATTGGCGCGGTGGTGGTGGTGGCAATGGTAGTGGTGGCATTGGCGGCGGTGGTGGCGGCGGTGGCAATGGTGGGGTTGCGGTGGCAAAGGTGGTGGCGGCAGCGGTGGCGGCAGCGGTCATTGGCAATGGTAGTGGTGGCATTGGCGCGGTGGTGGTGCAATGGTGGCGGTTGCGGTGGCAAAGGTGGTGGCGGCAGCGGTGGCATTGGCAATGGTAGTCATTGGCGCGGCGGTGGTGGCTGTGGTGGTATGGGTTGCGGTTGCGCTAATAACAGGAAAGGCCGGGTCGCAAATGCACAGGAAGCTCCTCCAGAAAACAAACACCGCGCTACGCGCAGCAGCGGCAGCGAGCGGGGGGGGGGGTGCGGAGGGGAAGCCGAGAAATAAATAACGCGGCCGGGCATTATACACTCGCTCGCACTCGTATACACGGACACACTCGTATACACACGCACACGCACTGACACACTCGTATACACACGCACTGACACACTCGTATACACACGCACACGCACTGACACACTCGTATACACACGCACACGCACTGACACACTCGTATACACACGCACACGCACTGACACACTCGTATACACACGCACACGCACTGACACACTCGTATACACACGCACACGCACTGACACACTCGTATACACACGCACACGCACTGACACACTCGTATACACACGCACACGCACTGACACACTCGTATACACACGCACACGCACTGACACACTCGTATACACACGCACACACTGACACATTCGTATACACACGCACACGCACTGACACACTCGTATACACACGCACACGCACTGACACACTCGTATACACACGCACACGCACTGACACACTCGTATACACACGCACACGCACTGACACACTCGTATACACACGCACACGCACTGACACACTCGTATACACACGCACACGCACTGACACACTCGTATACACACGCACACGCACTGACACACTCGTATACACACGCACTGACACATTCGTATACACACGCACACGCACTGACACACTCGTATACACACGCACACGCACTGACACACTCGTATACACACGCACACGCACTGACACATTCGTATGCACACGCACTGACACATTCGTATACACACGCACACGCACTGACACACTCGTATACACACGCACACGCACTGACACACTCGTATACACACGCACACGCACTGACACACTCGTATACACCGCACACGCACTGACACACTCGCACTGACACACTCGTATACACACGCACTGACACACTCGTATACACACGCACACGCACTGACACACTCGTATACACACGCACACGCACTGACACACTCGTATACACACGCACACGCACTGACACACTCGTATACACACGCCACCCTGACACACTCGTATACACACGCACACGCACTGACACACTCGTATACACACGCACACGCACTGACACACTCGTATACACACGCACACGCACTGACACACTCGTATACACACGCACACGCACTGACACACTCGTATACACACGCACACGCACTGACACACTCGTATACACACGCAACGCACTGACACACTCGTATACACACGCACACGCACTGACACACTCGTATACACACGCACACGCACTGACACACTCGTATACACACGCACACGCACTGACACACTCGTATACACACGCACACGCACTGACACACTCGTATACACACGCACACGCACTGACACACTCGTATACACACGCACACGCACTGACACACTCGTATACACACGCACACGCACTGACACACTCGTATACACACGCACTGACACACTCGTATACACACGCACTGACACACTCGTATACACACGCACTGACACACTCGTATACACACGCACACGCACTGACACACTCGTATACACACGCACACGCACTGACACACTCGTATACACACGCACACGCACTGACACACTCGTATACACACGCACACGCACTGACACACTCGTATACACACGCACACGCACTGACACACTCGTATACACACGCACACGCACTGACACACTCGTATACACACGCACACGCACTGACACACTCGTATACACACGCACACGCACTGACACACTCGTATACACACGCACACGCACTGACACACTCGTATACACACGCACACGCACTGACACACTCGTATACACACGCACACGCACTGACACACTCGTATACACACGCACACGCACTGACACACTCGTATACACACGCACACGCACTGACACACTCGTATACACACGCACACGCACTGACACACTCGTATACACACGCACACGCACTGACACACTCGTATACACACGCACACGCACTGACACACTCGTATACACACGCACACGCACTGACACACTCGTATACACACGCACACGCACTGACACACTCGTATACACACGCACACGCACTGACACACTCGTATACACACGCACACGCACTGACACACTCGTATACACACGCACACGCACTGACACACTCGTATACACACGCACACGCACTGACACACTCGTATACACACGCACACGCACTGACACACTCGTATACACACGCACACGCACTGACACACTCGTATACACACGCACACGCACTGACACACTCGTATACACACGCACACGCACTGACACACTCGTATACACACGCACACGCACTGACACACTCGTATACACACGCACACGCACTGACACACTCGTATACACACGCACACGCACTGACACACTCGTATACACACGCACACGCACTGACACACTCGTATACACACGCACACGCACTGACACACTCGTATACACACGCACACGCACTGACACACTCGTATACACACGCACACGCACTGACACACTCGTATACACACGCACACGCACTGACACACTCGTATACACACGCACACGCACTGACACACTCGTATACACACGCACACGCACTGACACACTCGTATACACACGCACACGCACTGACACACTCGTATACACACGCACACGCACTGACACACTCGTATACACACGCACACGCACTGACACACTCGTATACACACGCACACGCACTGACACACTCGTATACACACGCACACGCACTGACACACTCGTATACACACGCACACGCACTGACACACTCGTATACACACGCACACGCACTGACACACTCGTATACACACGCACACGCACTGACACACTCGTATACACACGCACACGCACTGACACACTCGTATACACACGCACACGCACTGACACACTCGTATACACACGCACACGCACTGACACACTCGTATACACACGCACACGCACTGACACACTCGTATACACACGCACACGCACTGACACACTCGTATACACACGCACACGCACTGACACACTCGTATACACACGCACACGCACTGACACACTCGTATACACACGCACACGCACTGACACACTCGTATACACACGCACACGCACTGACACACTCGTATACACACGCACACGCACTGACACACTCGTACGCACGGAGGGGAGGAGGGGGGAGGGCACGGAGGGGGGGGGAGGAGGGGGGGGAGGGCACGGAGGGGGAGGAGGGGGGGGAGGTCACTGAGGGGGCGGAGGAGGGCACGGAGGGGAGGGGGGAGGAGGTTGAGGGGTGGGGGAGGAGGGGGAGGGGGGGAGGAGGGCACGGAGGAGAAGGGGGGGGGGGGGAGGGGGGGGAGGGGAGGGGGGGGAGGAGGGAGGGGAGGGGAGAAGGGCACGGAGGGCATGGGGGCGATAAGGAGGGCAGCATGGGGGGGAGGGCACTCCACCTCCCCCTTCCCCTCCCAATTATCCTGTCCGTCTTTGGGAGAGGAGAGGAGCGGCGGCAGCAGCCGGAGGAGGAGGAGGCGGCCGCCGGGTCCGTGTTTACAGCGGGCGGCGGTGGAGGACTCCCATCTGGCAATTAGCGGACGCTCACTCGTGCGCCGCAGTGATGGCCTTTAAAGGGAGCGGAGAGCGCAAGAGCTCGCGTCCTCCCACGCCGCCGGAGGGGTGGGGTGGGGGGTGGACTGGTAAAGGGGTACCCAGCCATGCACCCCACCTCACCACCCCCACCACCCCCCTCACCACCCCCCACACCACCCCCCCACACCACCCCCCCCACCACCCCCCCACCACCACCCCCCACCATGCACCCCACCACCCCCACCACCACCGCCCACCACCACCCCACCACCACCGACCCCACATTCGTTCCCTAGCCCTGCGCTCCTCTTTCCCCCCTCTCTCACTCTCCCACAGGGTCCCCTGCTCGGTGGTAGCGAGCGAGGTTCGGTCTTTGGGTTTTTATGGATCGTCAAGTCCTGCAGGGCGGGGGGGGGGGCGGTTTGGCGAAGCGCGGTGGCCGTGAGAGGCAGTTACGTTGGGGGGGACCCATCAGGCGTGCGGCCTTGCCCCGTGGCCCCTCTCTCTCGCTCTCCTACAGGGTCCCCGCTCAGTGGTATCAGGCGAGGGAGCGGTAGCGGGGCGAGGTTTTTGGGGTTTTGTGGCTCCTCACGTTCCGCGAGGGGGGGGGGTTGGGAAGCACGGTGGCCGTGCGTGGTGGCGCCGCTTGCGACGTGTGGTTACGTTGTGAAAAAATTAACCCGTAAAAACAAAGTTTTTCACTATAAATCCTTTATATGCGTGTTCAATGGGCCACAACCCAGCCCACATTGGTCTTTGAAACGGGCGGCTAGAGTCCTCTCGTCCTCTGGCTTGAGATGGCTGCCACCTATGGGTCAGATGATTGCCTGCCACCATTAAGCAATTGGTAATTAAATATAATTTGTTTTCCCTAAAAAAATTACCTAAAAAGTGTAAAATTTTTGAATTTTTTTTCACGAAAAGAAATTGTCACGCACAACGAGTCTGTGTGCAAAACGTCAGCTCGATTGGATCAGGGGAAGTGCGTTAAAAAAACGTACCGAAAGATTTGCACGATCGTAAGCGCGCAAGTATTGCGGTCTATGCAAACATGACTCCTTGTAAAGAAGGTGTCAGTTTTGTTGCCAGATAGAAGGGTAAAAAAACAATTATCATATTTTTTCCTGGCAAATAAAGTTCCCTCCCCTCTTTCCCATATAATCGCGTATCTCTATTAGCTCTCTTCACTTACTACAGTGATTATGGCTGTAACAGTTCCCCTGAAGACGGAAGCTTGTGTTGCCTCCGAAACGTCGTGATTTAGTTTCGTTGTTTTTCATTTTTATTTTATGTTCACCTCAACAACTATCCTGCAGTGCAATATCTCGCAAAGACGGCAGCGATGACAGCCTCGAGCTCCCGCTCTCTGCTCCTTTTATGCTCCCAGCGCGGCCTGGCTCCGCCCTAACCGCTCCGCCCTTCTCGAACCCACGAGCAGTTTCCAGGGCCTCCAGATGGGTCCTCCGTGACCCTTGCCCTAGTTCCTCCGCCCTGCGACACGCTCGCCGGCGTGTGTCCTGCCTGTCCACCACAGTTGCCGCTGCTGCCCACCAGCCGGCGCTATTACACTACACTACATACTACCAGAGGTCGCAACGGGTACCCGATACCCGTACCTACCCGATTCCCGGTACGGGTACGGGTAGCCGTTTGCGACCCTGGTGCGGCCGGGTACGGGTACGGCCGTGAGTCACTGGTGAGTCACCGTTTGTCACTCATTCCCAACGTCTTGTCTCTTCTCACAATTCAAGTTCCTAAAATCAACCCACCCACGCCTGCAACACGGCTTCATCCCAGAGGTCGCAATCAGGTACCCGATACCCGTACCCAACCCGTACCCGCCGGGTACGGGTAGGGTACGGGTACGGCCGGGTATGGGTACGGGTACCCGTTTGCGACCCTGGTGCGGCCGGGTACGGTAAGGAATCAAAACCCGTTTGCGACCTCTGCATACTACACTATACACTACATACTACGCTATACACTACGATACACTACACTACTATACTACATGAACAACTCGTTTCTTTAGAACTAATTTTGTGTTTAGTTTGTCCTTCCCAGAACATCTGATTACCACGGTTGGCTACGTACCGTGCGAAAGAAGTGGAACATACACTACACTATAAAATACATCCTACACTATACACGACGCTACACACTACACCATACACTACACCACTATACATTTAAAACTCGTTCTTTAGAACTGGTTGCTGTTGTGCTTAGTTTGTCCTTCACACGCCCCTCCGATCAGCACGGTTGGCTACGTACGACAAACGTGCGTGCGTGTGTCTAAGTTCAACGTGCACACGTACACGTCCACGTACGTACGTTTGTCAAGAGCACGTCTCCCTCTGCGTGCTGCTGTTGATGTTGAGCAGCAGCAGCTGCTGCTGTTGCTGGAAGTTTTTTTAATCCTTTATATTAAGTTCTTGCTTGCTTGCTTGCGTGCTTGCTTGCTTACGACCGTGCAAATCTTTCGGTCGTTTTTTAACCCACTTCCCGTGATCCAATCGAGCTGACATTTTGCACACAGACTCGTTGTGCGAAACAATTGATGTTCGTGAAAAACATTTTCCAAAATTTTACACTGTTTATGGAAAACAAATTAAATATTTAATTACCAATTGCTTAATACTGGTAGACAATCATCTGACCCATAGGTGCAGCCATCTCAAGCCAGAGGACGAGAGGACTCTAGCCGCCACGCATATAAAGGATTTAGAGTGAAAAACTTTGTTTTTACGGGTTAATTTTTTTACACCGAGCTGGTCGATGAGCCGGGTGAATACGTCAGGAGGAGCAGCGGGGATGGTGCATCCTCGCTGCTGTGACGATGATGATGCCTCCTCCTTCCTATAGATCTGTGTGAATTCTAGATTTGAAGCTTGTGGCCTAATCGTATTTAATTAATTCACCCAGCCAGCAGCATAACAAAAGGCAGCACTTGACCACTTCACAACTCCTCCTCCCCCGCAGCCCTTCCTGGTCGTACCTCTTGGAACTTCTCTTCACTTGATACAGATATTTTGCTGTGACAGTTTCACCTGAAGACGGAAGCTTGTGTTGCCTCCGAAACGTCGTGATTTATTCTTTTATTTCTATTATTTTTATTTTTTTATTTTTTACCTACATGACTTTACCAAGATCTACTACTTAATTCTGGATTTGAAGCTTTCGTGACTGCAAGGATTAATATTTTTAGTTTTTTTTGGTAAAGTCGCGTAGGTAAAAAATTAAAATTAATAAAAGTAAAATAAAAATAAAATAAAAATCACGGCGTTTCGGAGGCAACACAAGCCTCCGTCTTCAGGTGGAACCGTCACAGCGTGATTTTATTGTTTTTATTTTAATTTAATTTTTTACCTACGTGACTTTACCGAAAGAACTAAGAGTATTAAGATCCGTGTGAGTCCGCGGGGTCTCTGTGTGTGTCTGTGTTTTGACTCTATGGGGAGCGGCAGTGTAGCCTTTAGCGCTACGCTGCCCTACGAACCTGGCGACGCGGGTTCGACTCCCGCTCACGGCCAACACCGGTGACGGTTATCTGAACTGGTCCTGGGCCTCCCCTAGGTCGACTCGGCCTCGAATGAGACCGGTGCGGTGTGTAAACATCGCCACTGGGGAGACAAAGACGGCCGGGCGCACCACCCCGTGTGCTGTGCTGGCCTTCATAGGTGCTCGCTAACAGCACTTGCCCAACGTCTGTTATTTGTGTTTTGTTGTGTGGAGTGTTTGTATTTCCCCCTGTTCTGCAAGGGTTTCCTGTGGTTCTTCAACCCTCCTATAGTTAAACACCAATATCCCTGAACAGACTGTTGGGGCGAGTGCTGTTAGCGAGCACCTATGAATGCCGGCACGGCACACGAGGGGGTGGGTGGCCTGCACCACGCCCGGCCGCCTTAGTCTCCCAGTGGCGGTGTTTACACACCGCAGCAGGTACTTATTTGAGGCTGAGTCGACCTAGGGGAGGCCCAGGACCGGTTCAGATAATCACCGGGTGCCGGGCGTAACGGCAAAGTCACTCAATTGGTGATCACAATCAGAATATTTATACTGGAGAAATCCGATGCGCTATAATACTCCTGCATGGGTCAGATTGTTACGACAAACACATCCTTGCGGAGGGAGCTGGTAGGAACGTCGGGTTGCTCGGTCAATGGCCTGCAGGGTCAACGGCGGCGTGGTGTATTCCGCAAATATGCCCGACTGTGAGGGCGGGCACAAGCCGGCGTGAGTAGGTTAAACGTTGAGTTTTTTAAGGGCACCACGGGTGACCAGCCCCTCCCTCCCCGCCCAGCCCCACCCTCCCCACCCAGCCCCTCCCTCCCCACCCAGCTCCTCCCTCCCCACCCAGCCCTTCCCTGCACGACGGACGGACGGACACAATAATCCCCTGTGGCTGGTGTAACCAGGAGGTTCTACCAGTACAAACATTACCAACATTCTATAGGAGTGCTACTAACAAATTGCACAAATCAGTCATGTAGGGAGAAATAAATAAATAAATTTGTAAAGGTAAATAAAAAATCACACGTTTCGGAGGCAACACAAGCTTCCGTCTTCAGGTGGAACCATCACAGCACGATGTATCAAGTACAGCAATCGTGCTGTGATGGTTCCACCTGAAGACGGAAGCTTGTGTTGCCTCCGAAACGTCGTGATTTTTTATTTTACTTTTATTATTATTATTTTTTTTTCCTACGTGACTTTACTGAAAAAACCTAAGAGTATGAATCCTTGCAGTCACGAAAGCTTCAAATCTAGAATTGCACAAATAAAACTAAATTATTTTTTATTTTACCAGGTAAAGCCAACTGAGCTATTGGCCTTTTCATCGGTGCGACATCGCGTTCACGAATGATGAGCTCAACGAAGTGTGGCTTGTCATGTGGACATGTCTAGCAGCAGTGAAATAATCTAAATGCGTAATGTTGATTCTAAATGTGGAGGGAAATACCAGAGGACTCTGGAGGAAAAAAAAAATTCCACAACCACGGGGCGACCGAGAGAGAGAGAGAGATACACGCAAACTCCTAATATAGAGCAGGCGTCAGGGTCTGGATCGAACCCACGATGTCCTGCATACCAGGAGAGGTAGTTAACATCTCGCCACATGCAAACGCCTCGTATACAGCAGACGTCGGGGTGAAGATCGAACCCATGACCTTCTGCATACCAGGAGAGGTAGTTAACATCTCACCACATGCAAACTCTTTATACAGCAGGCATCAGGGTCAAGATCGAACCCACGACCTCCTGCATACCAGGAGAGGTAGTTAACATCTCACCACATGCAAACTCTTATACAGCAGGCGTCAGGGTCAAGATCGAACCCACGACCACCTGCATACCAGGAGAGTAGTTAACATCTCTCGCCACATGAAAAACTCCAANTATACAGCAGGCATCAGGGTCGAGATCGAACCCACAACCACCTTCATACCAGGTGAAGTAATGAACATCTCACCACATGCAAACTCTTTATACAGCAGGCATCAGGGTCAAGATCGAACCCACGACCTCCTGCATACCAGGAGAGGTAGTTAACATCTCCTCGCCACATGAAAAACTCCAAATATACAGCAGGCATCAGGTCGAGATCAAACCCACAACCACCTTCATACCAGGTGAAGTAATGAACATCTCACCACATGCAAACTCTTATACAGCAGGCATCAGGGTCAAGATCTAACCCACGACCTCCTGCATACCAGGAGAGGTAGTTAACATCTCGCACATGCAAACGCCTCATATACAGAAGGCGTCGGGCCAAGATCGAACCCACGACCTCCTGCATACCAGGAGAGGTAGTTAACATCTCACCACATGCAAACTCCTTATACAGCAGGCGTCAGGGTCAAGATCGAACCCACGACCTCCTGCATACCAAGCGAGGTAGTTAACATCTCCTAGCCACAATAAAAACTCAAAATATACAGCAGGCATCAGGGTCAAGATCGAACCCACGACCTCCTGCATACCAGGTGAAGTAGTGAACATCTCACCACATGCAAACTCCTTATACATCAGGCATCAGGGTCAAGATCGAACCCGCGACCTCCTGCATACCAGGAGAGGTAGTTAACATCTCGCCACGTGAAAAACTCCAAATATACAGCAGGCATCAGGGTCAAGATCGAACCCACGACCTCCTGCATACCAGGAGAGGTAGTTAACATCTCGCCACGTGAAAAACTCCAAATATACAGCAGGCATCAGGGTCGAGATCGAACCACGACCTCCTGCATACCAGGTGAAGTAGTGAACATCTCACCACATGCAAACTCCTTATACAGCAGGCATCAGGGTCAAGATCGAACCCACGACCTCCTGCATACCAGATGAAGTAGTGAACATCTCCTATCCACTGGACCACCACAAGCAAAGTGAAATAAGCCGTGTTTCCCAAATGTAGTGAGCAGCAAGCGACAACATCGCCACAGCCCCCCCCCCCGCCTGTCCTACTGCGACAAACTCTCAGCAGGACCCTCCCGCAGTGATCTCGGCGACTCACCGAGACTTTTAGGGTACAAATCTGATTGAGGTTTAAAATGGAAAAATAATTATGCAAAACGCCAGAACCTGGTGAAGCAGCAGCAGTGACAACATCGCCACCGCCACCCTCCTCTCCCTAACGCGAAAAACTCTGAGCAGGACCCTCCCGCAAAATGATTTCGGAGACTCGCCGACGCTGTTAGGGTACAAGTCCCATCGATTAGAATTTTTTTTTTAAATCGCAAAATGCAAGGACCTGGTGCAGCAGCAGCAGCGACAACATCGCACTGCCACCACCGCCCCTCCTCTCCCTATTGCGAAAAACTCTGAGCAAGACCCACCCGCAAAATAATTCGGGGACCGCCGACGCTGTTAAAGTACAAACCCAATCGAGTTTAAAATAAAATAAAAAAATTCGCAAAATGCCACAACCTGTGACCAGCCCACCGGCGGAGAACCGTGTGAGTGGGGGGTGGGGTTGGGGTGGGTTAAGGGAGGAAAAAAAAAGTGAAAAACCGATCAAGCAGCGTCGCGCAGAAATGCTGCGTGACGCAGGAATGCCGTGGCCAAGTGCACACCTTATAGGGGGGCCACTCGCTCTGCGCTCTCCGCTCCACCGTGGGAAAGCCCTGGTGGTGGTGGTCGCTGAGACGAACCTGGCGGTCGTGGAGACGAACCTGGTGGTCGTGAGGAAGGGGCGGAGAGAGCGTGCCCCCCTCCCCCCCCAGGTCCCTCGTCGGAGTCACGGTCACGGCGCTCGCCGCTTGCCCCTGCTGACGTCGAGACGCAGAGATGGGAGACAGAGGGGTGGGGAGGGAGGGTGACCGGAGGAATGTGGCATCATTCGCCCGGCCGGGTTAGGGGTCACGACCTTTGGGACCTTTTGTGTCACGGCGGCAAGAGTTGGAGCGCCGTCGCACGCCCAACGTGCGCTCTGGTGGCACTCGCTCGTGCTCACTCACTTGTGCTCACTCACTCGTGCTCACTCACTGTTGCTCACTCACTCGCGCTCGCTCAGTCACTTATTCGCGCTCGCTCACTCATTCGTGCTCACTCGCGCGTGCTCGCTCGCTCGCTCGTGCTTGCGCCCGCTCGCTTGTGTGTGCTCGCCCACACGTACGAGCAAGGGGGAAACGCTCTATCCCGTGCAGAGGGAACAGGTGGAGTCCACACTTTGCTGCTGTACCGCCTTGTACCTGACAGAGCCAGGGGTACGGCTCCCGTCCTTGACGCCCTACCACGGGTAGAAGGGAGTTTCACACCTGATCTGTGTGTGATCCACAAACCCTCGCTGGATACAGGCAGCCCACCACCCCCCCCCCACCACCACCACGGGATTATTGAACATCGCCTGAAAATGGAGCGGACTCCGCTCTAACGCGACAAAATCAGATATTAAAAGGGGGCGGCCGTCGCGTTTCGCACGACGCGGCACCAGCCGATGGGATCGCTCGATCACCGATGATCGCTCGCCCCGATGGGCCCTCAGAACGCGAGACGTCGTGTCGACGGTGAGCATTGAGTCCGAGGGTCGACGCCGCAGACCCGCTTGGGAGTCGCGACCCACAGGGACCCACGTGCCCACCAGTAACCGCCACGCCTTGCTCGCATTAATTAGTAAGACGGGGTGCTTCGAAACAATGTCAACGATTAGATGCGGGACTATCGTTTATAATGGGAATGAGTAATGTTTAAAAATAGTTTTTTTTAAACACGTTTTAATGAAATGTACCGTACGAGTAATGGCAGAACTCCACGACTCCAGGAAGTGGCCACAAAGCTTGCCGTAACGTAGGGGACCGTGGCCATTTACAGCCAACGTCGGTGGACAATTAGACCCAAGGTGAAACGTAACGTATAAAAAAGAATGTTTAAAAATATTTTTTTGATAGAATATGGTATTGTCATCAATATGAAATAAGTATACCAAGTTTGCAGTCGATGCCTCATTGGGAAGTGGGTTAAAATTGAGTTACAAGATTTGAGTATACAACAACAGAGTGAGTTAAATAAAATCGCGTAAAAAAGATGGGTAACGCAATAACAAATGTGACGTTAATAGCTTTAAAAAAATCGTCACAGAGAAGGAGGACTGCAGAACTCGGGCAATTTATTGGCAGGGCGGCCGTTCACCACCACCCCGCCCGCTTGTACGGAAACGTGTCGAAAATAAATCAATGAAACGTGTCTTCTTGGTTCTTTCGGTAAAGTCACGTAGAATGGAAATAATAAAATAATAAAAATAAAACATGATAAAATAATTCTCACGACGTTTCGGCCACAACGCAAGCAGCCGTCCTCAGGTAGAGAACAGGTCTGTCGAGAAGACAGAGTCTGAATGACACACCCCAGGCTTGGAGCGTCTATTTAAGCTGGGATGGAGGGGGAAGAGCGTCTTGACAGAAGCATTTGCATATCAAGAGGAATTTAGCATATTTATGGGAAATGCAGATATGCCATTAGTACGACTTGTGAAATGCGTAGGAGGTTTGGTGGGGGTTTAAAGTCATATTATGCCCGTGCATTATGCAGGATTAGCAGCATCAAAGGGAGGGGATAGGGGTAGCATTAATAAAGGGAAAGAATGTTAATAGTATGTATCTGCAGTAACTAAACCACCACGTAAACAACTAAGGTATAAACTACATAGTATCATCAGTACGCTAAATATACTCTCCAATAAGCTGAGCTACTAACAGTAAGTAATACTTTACGAAATGAAACGCGCTCAATGTAGCGGGCACGTCCTCGGACTCTGCCATACAAATTGTAGTGAGTATGATAATCGCGTGTTTTTAATGAAGCCTTCGGCCGCCATGCTCACGGGATGTTCCGCGCCTGTCTCTCCGCTGCTGGATGATGCCTTTCCCGCCCCCCCGCCCTTCCCTTCCCTCAGCCCCCGTGGGGTCGCGGGTGGCCGTCGGGTTCGTAGCGCAGTGCGCTAACTACTGCGCCACCGCTCCACCGCCCCCCACCACCACCCCACCCCACCCAGTGCTATTTATTTCCCGCTGTATTTTAACTTTTTATCCCAAAAGCAAAAAAAAGATGTCAAAGTTGAGGCGTTTTCCCACAGGCTCCCTGGGTACTGCGCGTGGAGAGCGCGCGCGCGTGACGTGAGTGTGAGTGAGGAGGGTGCGTGTGTGTGCGTGCGTGATGTGAGTGAGCGAGGACCGTGTGTGTGCGTGTGTGACGTGAGTGTGAGTGAGGAGGGTGTGTGTGTGCGTGTGTGATGTGAGTGAGCGAGGACCGTGTGTGTGCGTGTGTGACGTGAGTGAGTGTGAGTGAGGAGGGTGTGTGTGTGTGCGTGTGTGATGTGAGTGAGCGAGGACCGTGTGTGTGCGTGTGTGACGTGAGTGAGTGCGAGTGAGGAGTGTGTGTGTGTGCGTGTGTGATGTGAGTGAGCGAGGACCGTGTGTGTGCGTGTGTGACGGGAGTGTGAGTGAGGAGGGTGTGTGTGTGCGTGTGTGACGTGAGTGTGAGTGAGGAGGGTGTGTGTGTGCGTGTGTGATGTGAGTGAGCGAGGTCCGTGTGTGTGCGTGTGTGACGTGAGTGTGTGCGAGTATGGAGGGTGTGTGTGTGTGTGACGTGAGTGTGAGTGAGGAGGGTGTGTGTGTGCGTGTGTGATGTGAGTGAGCGAGGTCCGTGTGTGTGCGTGTGTGACGTGAGTGTGTGCGAGTATGGAGGGTGTGTGTGTGATGTGAGTGAGTGAGGTCCGTGTGTGTGCGTGTGTGACGTGAGTGTGTGCGAGTATGGAGGGTGTGTGTGTGCGTGTGTGATGTGAGTGTGAGTGAGGACCGTGTGTGTGTGCGTGTGTGTGTGCGTGTGTGTGACGTGAGTGTGAGTGAGCGAGGTCCGTGTGTGTGCGTGTGTGACGTGAGTGTGAGTGAGGAGGGTGTGTGTGACGTGAGTGAGTGCGAGTGAGGAGTGTGCGTGTGTGTGCGTGTGTGACGTGAGTGTGTGCGAGTGAGGAGGGTGTGTGTGTGCGTGTGTGTGACGTGAGTGTGAGTGAGGAGGTGTGTGTGTGCGTGTGTGACGTGAGTGAGTGCGAGTGAGGAGTGTGCGTGTGTGCGCGTGTGTGACGTGAGTGTGAGTGAGGAGGGTGTGTGTGTGCGTGTGTGTGACGTGAGTGTGAGTGAGGAGGGTGTGTGCGTGTGCGTGTGTGATGTGAGTGAGTGAGGAACATGCGTGTGTGTGCGTGCGTGACGTGAGTGTGTGCGAGTGAGGAGGGTGTGTGTGTGCGTGTGTGTGACGTGAGTGTGAGTGAGGAGGGTGTGTATGTGTGTGCGTGTGTGACATGAGTGTGAGTGAGGAGCATGTGTGTGTGTGTGCGTGTGTGCGTGCGTGTGACGTGAGTGAAAGTGAGGAGTGTGCGTGTATGTATGTGTGTGTGCGTGTGACGTGAGTGAGTGAAAGTGAGGAGTGTGTGTGTGCGTGTGTGACGTGAGTGAGTGAAAGTGAGGAGCGTGCGTGTGTGTGTGTGTGTGACGTGAGTGAGTGAGGACCGTGCGTGTGCGTGCGTGTGTGTGACGTGAGTGAGTGTGAGTGAGGAGCATTAGTGTGTGTGCGCGCTTGCGAGTGAGGAGCGTGCGTGTGCGCGCGTGCGTGCGATGTGAGTGTGAGTGAGGACCGTGTGTGTGCGCGTGCGTGTGCGCGTGCGTGCGATGTGAGTGAGTGAAAGTGAGGAGTGTGTGTTTGCGGTTTGCGTGCTGCGCTACAAACCTGGCGATCCGGGTTCTATTCCCGCTCACGGCCAAAATGGTGAATGGTGCCGGTTGTTGTTGGTGAGTGTGTGCGAGTGAGTGAGTGCGCGCGTGAGTGAGAGTGAATGAGAGTGAGTGCGAGTGAACGAGTGAGTGAGTGAACGAGTGAGTGAGAGTGAACGAGTGAGTGAGAGTGAACGAGAGTGGGTGAACGAGTGTGCGAGTGAGTGAACGAGTGATTGTGCGAGAGTGAACGAGTGAACAAGTGAGTGAGAGTGAGTGAGTGTGAGTGAGTGAAAGTGAACGAGTGTGAGAGTGAGTGTGAGTGAGTGAAAGTGAATGAGTGAGGTGAGAGTGAATGAGTGAGGTGAGAGTGAATGAGTGAGATCACGTGAACGAGTGAGTGAGATCACGTGAACGAGTGAGTGTGAACGAGTGAGTGAGTGTGCATGAGTGAGCGAGTGAGGTGAGAGTGAATGAGTGAGTGTGCATGAGTGAGCGAGTGAGGTGAGAGTGAATGAGTGAGTGAGCGTGAGTGAGTGAGAGTGAATGAGTGAATGAGTGAGTGTGTGAGTGAGGTGAGTGAGCGTGAGTGAGTGAGCGTGAACGAGTGAGTGAGTGAGCGTGAGCGAGAGTGAGTGAGAGTGAATGAGTGAGTGAGTACGCGCGTGAGTGAGTGTGCGAGTGCCATGGAGTGCTCCGTGCCGCCCCCCCACCCCGCCGCCGTTTGGCATCGTGACACAAAAAGGTCTCCGAGGGTCGTGACCCCAACCCGGCCGGGCGAATGACGCCACATTCCTCTGGTCACCACCACCACCACCCCCCTCAGCCCTCACCTCTCTCTCTCCCTCCCATCTCTGTGTCCGCAATGTCACCCCGTCCTGAGGGAGGGATTTCGGTTCTCTTCTCGGCGTTGGCTGGCAGTGGGAATATCTTTTCCGTTTACTCTGCGAACTCGCCTAAAAAAAAGTTTGGAATTTCTGAAATTTTTCGTGTGTGTGTGTTGCGCTGCCCGTTTTGTGCATGCGTGGCCGACGCTCTCTCTCTCCATCTTACACCTTCGCCACCACCACTGCCACCACCGCCACCGCCGCCACCACTGCCACCACCACCACCGCCACCACCACTGCCACCGCCACCACCATCACCACCACCGCCACCACCACCACCATCACCAACACCACCACAGCCACCGCCGCTACCACTTCCACCACCGCCACCACCACCATTACCACCACGATCGCCGCCGCCACCGCTGCCACCACCACCATCACCACCGCCGCCACCGCCACCGCCGCCACCACCGCCACCACACCACCGCCACCACCACTGCCACCGCCACCACCATCACCACCGCCGCCACCACCACCACCATCACCAACACCACCACAGCCACCGCCGCTACCACTTCCACCACCGCCACCACCACCATTACCACCACGATCGCCGCCGCCACCACCACCACCGCCGCCACCGCTGCCACCACCACCATCACCGCCGCCACCGCCGCCGCCGCCACCGCCGCCACCACCACCACCACCGCCACCACCACTGCCACCACCATCACCACCACCGCCGCCGCACCACCACCGCCATCACCAACACACCACAGCCACCGCCGCCACCACTTCCACCACCACCACAATCGCCGCCACCACCGCCACCACTGCCACCACCACCATCACCACCGCCGCCACCACCACCACCGCCGCCACCACCACCACCACCACCGCGTCGTGCATTTCAGTCAAGGTATTGCCGCCCAAACGATACTTGTCACAATATAGGTTTTTGGGTCGGATCGCGTTATTTTCAATGTGTCGTAACCCTCCACCACCCGACACGGCCAAACAGTAAAAAAAATGTGTCACGTTTTTTCAAAGGACAAAATAATTCACTTCATTAGCCCACCGGTGTGTGTTGAAGAGAGAATCAACAGCATTTTAAAATTTAACTTTACCGAAAAAATTTGACTTTACCGAAAGAACCAAGAAGATGAATCCCCGCGGTCACGAAAGCTTTGCATCGAAAATTTGAGTAGCACGACGTTTCGCTGGTAATTACAATCAGGCTTCATCGGGCAAGAATGGTGAAGCTCTCCTGTTTGCTCTCGGTCTTAAATATAGAGCAGCATCGGCAGGGTGACATCATCATTTAATTCAATCTGGTGCAGTGATTCGAGGTACTTGTCAATTTAGCAGTAGAATCTCCTACCCCGGGCACGCACACCCCCTGAGTCTTGAAGCTGCAACCCCCCGTGCCTTCCGATGTTAGGACGCCCGACTGGGAGCTGTGCATACTCTTAGTTTTTCGGTAAAGTCACGTAGGTAAGATTTTTTAAAAAAATTAAAATTAATTGATGCAGCAAATCTGGCTGTGACGGTCCCACCTGATGACGGAGACTTGTGTTGCCTCCGAAACGTCGTGATTTTTATTATTTTATTAATTTCAATTAAAAAATCTTTTACCTACGTGACTTTACCGAAAAAACTATGAGTATGAATCCTTGCAGTCACGAAAGCTTCAAATCTAGAATTAGGGAGCTGTGCACTTTTAAATCCAGATTGAAAGATTTTCTTTTAGAAGTTGTTGCTTGTTGTTGTTGTTGTGTTAGTTTGTTGTCCTACCGCCTGCCGTACCGACGATAAGCAACGGTTGGCTACGTACGATGCAAAATAAGTTCAACATATGACACTGTACAATGCACATGACACGATAAACTACATACTACACTACACGCTACACGAGAGACAACGATACACCACACGAGTAGAAACTACACTACTATACACTAGTATACACTACACTATACACTACACCACTATGCTGCACACTACACTATGCAGTACACTACACTATGTACTACACTACTATGCACTACACTAGTATACACTACACTATACACTACACCACTGCAGCACACTACACTATGCACTACACTACTATGCACTACACTACTATACACTACACTATGCACTACACTAATATACACTACACTATACACTGCACCACTATGCTACACACTCCACTATACACAACGATACACTACACGAGTATATACTCCACTACATTATACACTACACTAAGCACTACACTACTATACTCTACATTATACACTACACTATACACTACTCCACTATTCACTACACTACTATACACTACACTATGCACTACACTAGTATACACTACACTATGCACTACACTACTGTACACTGCACTACACTACACTACTATACACTACACTAGTATACACTACTATACACACTACACTACTATTCACTAGTATACACTACACTATACACTACACTATACACTACACTAGTATATACTACACTATACACTACACCACTATGCTACACACTCCACTATGCACTACACTACTATACACTACACTATGCACTACACTAGTATACACTACACTAGTATACACTACACTATGCACTACACTAGTATACACTACACTACTATACACTACACTATACACTACACTACTATACACTACACTATACACTACACTAGTATACACTACACTATACACTACACTAGTATACACTACACTATGCACTGCACTAGTCTACACTACACTAGTATACACTACACTACTACACACTACACTATACACTACACTACTATACACTACACTATACACTACTATACACTACACTATACACTACACCACTCTATTACATTGAGAACTCATTTTTTTAGAACTGCTTTTTGTGTTTAGTTTGTACTCCCCCCCCCCCCGTACCTCTGATTAGCAATAATCCGTCCATCCGTCGTACATGGAGGTGGGCTGGGTGGGAGGGGCTGGTGGGAGGGTGGGGAGGGGCTGGGTGGGGAGGTGGGGGTGGGAGGGTGGGGCTGGGTGGGAGGGGCTGGTCACCCCGTGGTGCCCTTATAAAACTCAACGTTTAACCTACTCACGCCGGCTTGTGCCCGCCCTCACAGTAGGGAATATTTGCGGAATACACCACGCCGCCGTTGACTCTGGCCATTGACCGAGCAACCCAACGTTCCTACCAGCTCCCTCCGCATGAATGTGTTGCAAGGGATCTTGATGCTGCTGCTGCTGTCTGCTCGTTACCCGTGCGCCCTCTGGTGGAGTTCGTCGATGTTGGTGTGGACCTTTCCAGCATCAAAATATAACAAAAGGTATAACACGTAGGCAATCGCGGCCAATATCATCCGTAAAACATTTATATATTTACGCCGATTTAACCCCCAAAAAAATCTGTATTAAGGATAACAATGGGTTTTAACCCTTTCTGGCAATAATGGAGTTGTGTTCGGATTCATACTTTTAGTTATTTCGGTAAAGTCACGTAGGTAAAAAAAATGAAATTAAAATTAATAAAAATAAAAAAATAAAAATCACGACGTTTCGGAGGCAACACAAGTCTCCGTCATCAGGAATCCCTGCCTCACTTGATGCAGCAAATCTGGCTGTGACGGTCCCACCTGATGACGGAGACTTGTGTTGCCTCCGAAACGTCGTGATTTTTAAATCCTTTATATTAAGTTCACTTGCTTGCTTGCTTGCGCGCTTACGACCGTGCAAATCTTTCGGTCGTTTTTTAACCCACTTCCCGTGATCCAATCGAGCTGACATTTTGCACACAGAACTCGTTGTGCGTGACAATTAATGTTCGTGAAAAACATTTCCAAAATTTTTCACTTTTTAGGATTTTTTTTTTTCATATTTAATTAAAAAACCAATGTGATAAAAATGAAACTCTTACTCAAGAAAAACAGAAATGAATAATACAATAAACCGATGCCACGCATATAAAGGATTTATAGTGAAAAACTTTGTTTTTACGGGTTAATTTATTATTATTTTATTTTTATTAATTTTAATTTCATTTTTTTTACCTACGTGACTTTACCGAAAAACTAAGAGGATGAATCCTTGCAGTCACGAAAGCTTCAAATCTAGAATTGTGTTCGGATGTTAAAACACCAAACGGGGAATCCTTTTTCAAGGAACCATGTTCCGCATTAACCAGACACGCTGCTTTGTGGTGAACATGCCAACACAAAACAAACGCAGCTTTTTAAACTGGTACAAACTGACACCTTTATACAAGGCATCATGTTTGCAATAACCACAACACAAGTAGTCAAAAATGCAAACAAAAAGAAACAACTCTGATGATGATAATAATATGCACTGTCCTTGAAGTTGATTGGTCCACACCCGAGACGGCTTTCTTTAGAGCCTAGTCCCATTGGTGTTGGACCAGATGACACCAAAAGGCGTACAACTCAAACACAGTGCAATATCAGAGTATTGAGAGCTCGGGGTAAGCATTTACACTATGAGATCTGTTTTACCAGTAGCAAATATAGTAGTAGGTTTTACCCTTTTAAACTGGTACAAAACTGACACCTTTATACAAGGAATCATGTTTGCAATAACCACAACACAAGTTGCAAACAAAAAGAAGCAGCTCTGATAATGATAATAATATGCACTGTCCAAACATGATGCCTTGTATAAAGGTTTCAGTTTTGTACCAGTTTAAAAGGGTAAAACCTACTACTATATTGCTACTGGTAAAAGAGATCTCATAGTGTAAATGCTTACCCCGAGCTCTCAATACTCTGATATTGCACTGTGTTTGAGTTGTACGCCTTCTGGTGTCATCTGGTCCAACACCAATGGAGACTAGGCTCTAAAGAAAGCCGTCTCGGGTGTGGACCAATCAACTTCAAGGACAGTGCATATCATTATCATTATCAGAGTTGCTTCTTTTGTTTGCTTTTTGACTACTTGTGTTGTGGTTATTGCAAACATGATGCCTTGTATAAAGGTGTCAGTTTTGTACCAGTTTAAAAGGGTAAAAACCTACTACTATATTTTGCCACTGGTAAAACAGATCTCATAGTGTAAACGCATCTTTCTGTCACTGGTGTGGACCAATCGGTTTCAAATGACGATGCGTGTATTTTCAGAGCGTGGTTTTCGTTTGCGTGTTCACCACAAGAAACGTCTGTGGTTAATGCAGACATGGTTCCTTGCAACAAAAAAAGGTTTCTATTTGGTGTTTTAACATTTTAACACAATTGTTTTTTATTGTTAGAAAGGTCTGAAACCTATTGTTATATTTTGGTCGATGTTATCCTCTTTAATTATCGGAGCCTGCAGAAAATGTCTGTCCGCACGCATGCACACACATTCGCACACGCGACACTCACTCATCCCTACGTCACCCACTAATTCCTCACTGAGACAGACTTATCCTTAAGTCACTCACTAACTCAATCACTCCTCACTGACACAGACTCATCCCTATGTCACTCACTAACTCACTCACTCCTCACTGTGACACTGTGTGCGTGATGGGACGTGGGGAGCGATAGTGCAGCGGTTAGCGCGCTGCGCTATGAACCCGGCGACACGGGTTCCATTCCCGCGCACTGCCAACATCAGTGACAATTATCTGAACCGGGCCTCCCCTAGGTCGACTCAGCCTCAAATGAGTACCTGGTGCGGTGTGTAAACATTGCCACTAGGGAGACAAAGGCGGTCGGGCGTGGTGCTGGCCACCCACCCCCTCGTGTACCGTTCCGGCCTTCATAGGCGTTCGCTAGCAGCACTTGCCCCTACAGTCTGTTAAGGTTATGCGGGGAATCTTTGTCTTTGTGATGGGACAGTAGTGCAACGGTTAGCACGCTGCGCTCCGAACCCATCAGCAACCCGACTTCAATTCCCACTCATGGCCACCAACACCGGTGACGATTATAGGGCATCACGGTGGCTAGGAGATGTTAACTACCTCGCCTGGTATGCAGGAGGTCGTGGGTTCGATCCCGACCCTGACGCCTGCTGTATATTTGGAGTTTGCATGTGGCTAGGAGATGTTAACTACCTCGCCTGGTATGCAGGAGGTCGTGGGTTTTATCCCAACCCTGACGCCTGCTGCTGTATATTTGAGGTTTTCAGTGTATCTCTTTCGTGTGGATTTTTCTGGCTCCTCTGGTTTTTCCCTCCACATTCAGAATCAACACCACACGTTTTAGAGTATTTTTGTGCCGCGATAAATTACCACGTGATCACAAGCCACTTCGTTGAGCTATCATTTCTGGCTAAATCGCTGGGCCATAACCGATCAAATAAAAAAATATTTATCTGAACTGGTCCCGGGCCTTCCCTAGGTCGACCCAGCCTCAAATGAGTACCTGGTGCGGTGTGTAAACATCTCCATTTGTGTTGCTCGCCACGCACCTCATCGTGTGCCACCGTGCCGGCCTTCATAGGCGCTGCTACTCCCTAAGCAGCACTTGCCTCAACAGTAATTTACAGGCTATACGGGGGATCTTTGTTTGTTCTTTGTTGTGATGGGACGATAGCGGTCTTCTTCATCTCATCACCTTAAACTGATCTTCTTGGTTCTTTCGGTAAAGTCACGTAGAAGGGAAATAATAAAAAAAAATGAAACACAAAATAATTCTCACGACGTTTCGGCCACAACGCAAGCAGCCGTCCTCAGGTGAAGAACAGGTCTGTCGGAAAGACAGCGTCTGAATGGGACGCTGTCTGAATGGGACGCTGTCTTTCCGACAGACCTGTTCTTCACCTGAGGACGGCTGCTTGCATTGTGGCCGAAACGTCGTGAGAATTATTTTATTATGTTTTATTTTTATTATTTCCCTTCTACGTGACTTTACCGAAAGAACCAAGAAGATGAATCCCTGCAGTCACGAAAGCTTTCAATCGAAACCTTAAACTGAGTTGTGTAGCTCTTTTCAGACGCGACCTGGCTCTCACAAGTGATAGCTCAACGAAGTGGCTTATCAACACGTGGACATTTATATCGGCCAAATGCTCTGAACGCACGTTTCTAAATGTAGAGGGGAAAAACAGGAGGACCCGGAGAAAAATCAACGTGACCACGGGGAAAGACGCACGCAGACGTACAGCAGCAGAGGTCGCAACCGGGTACCCGATACCCGTACCCTACCCGATACCCGGCTACCCGTACCCGGCCAGGTACGGGTAGCCGTTTGCGACCCTGGTGCGGCCGGATCCGGGTACGGGTAGGCCGTGAGTCACTGGTGAGTAACCGTTTGTCACTCATTTCGGGTAGGGTACGGTACGGGTAGGGAACGGGTACCCGTACCCGGCCGAGTACGGGTAGCCATTTGCGACCCTGGTGCGGCCGGGTACGGGTACGGGTAAGGAATCAAAACCCGTTTGCGACCTCTGTACAGCAGGCATCAGGGTCGGAATCGAACCCACGAACTTCTGCATTCCAGACGAGGGAGATAACATCTCCCGGCGACCATTGCACTCCAACTTAGTATCTCGTTTTGAGTGTCGTTCCCTGCCTGATGCGCCTACTCGCCCGCTCGCCCGCCCACTCACTCTCAGCAACGGGACAGTAACGCTTTTACCGCGATGGGGAACACGGCCAGCGCGTCACGCTGACACCCACCCACGCTCGCTCCCTGGCTCCCATCCACCCACCAACCCAGGCAGCCGGAGATCCGCCCACCCTCCCAGCCATCCACCCATTCATCCACTCAGTCACCCACTCGGCTACCCACCCAACCCGTCCACAAACCCAAAAAGCCACCCACCCAGCCAGCCATCCACGGACACACACACGGACACACGCGTGAACACACATGCACACGCACACATGCACATGCACACATGCACACGCACACACACACGCACACACGCGTGAACACACACATGCACCGCACACAGCACACGCCACGCGCACATGCNAAGACAAAGATCCCCGTGTAGCCTTANGAGCAAGTGCTGTTAGCGAGCACCTATGAAGGCCGCCACGGCACACGAGGGGTGGGTGGCCAGCACCACGCCCGGCCGCCTTTGTCTCCCTAGTGGCGATGTTTACACACCGCACCGGGTACTCATTTGAGGTTTAGTCGACCTAGGGGAGGCCCAGGACCGGTTCAGATAATCGTCACCGGTGTTGGCCGTGAGCGGGAATCGAACTCTGATCGCCGGGTTCGTAGCGCCGCGCGCTAATCGCTACACTATGCTCCCCACATGCACACACACGTGGACACACACATGGAAACACGCGGACACACACAAACACACCCGCGAACACACGGTCACACACACGCCGGCTACACTCGGTGTGATTCAGGCGGACCCCCTCTCCGTCACCGCCACCACCACCACCAACCACCGCTGGTCCCGTCTGCGGCGCGGAAACAATGGCATTCCATCTCGGGAGGAAATCCTCTGGTTCCGTGTGGCTTCCACACCATAAATAGTCGTGGCTGCGGCCAGCCAGCGGGGCCCCATGAGGCCAGAGATGCGTGAAGAGGAGTAGGAAGAGGAGTAGGAAGATGAGGATGAGGAGGAGGAGGAATCACTGCAGATAGCACGGTACCGTCGCGAATCGTCGCAGCTTCTGTGCGGAGGCGTCGGGGAACTTCTCTTTAAAAACCGAAACCAAAAAGTCGTCGCTGTAAATATTCTTGCTTGTGTTCGGCGTTTGTTTTTGTTGTGGGGCGCACGATCTCCAGAGTGAGCGGATCTCCAGCGGTGGAGAGGGGTGGGGTAGGTGGTGGTGGGGAGAGGATGACTCGTAGCCCAGACTCGGCCGGAGTGGCGCACGAGCGGGCTGGTGACAGCGGGCTGGGTCCGTGTCGGTGAAGAGTGAGTGAGGTTGGTGAGTGACTTGAGGATGAGTCTGTCTCGGTGACGAGTTCGTGAGTGACTTAAAGATGAGTCTGTCTCGGTGAGGAGTGAGTGAGTTAGTGAGTGACTTAGGGATAAGTCTGTCTCAGTGAGGAATTAGTGGGTGACATAGGGATGAGTGAGTGTCACAGTGAGGAGTGAGTGAGGTTAGTGAATGACTTGAGGATGAGTCTGTCACGGTGAAGAGTGAGTGAGGTTAGTGAGTGACTTGAGGATGAGTCTGTCTCGGTGAGGAGTTCGTGAGTTAGTGAGTGATGTAGAGATGATTCTGTGTCAGTGAGGAGTTGGTGAGTGACGTAGGGATGAGTGAGTGTCACAGTGAAGAGTTAGTGAGTGACGTAGGGATGAGTGTCACAGTGAGGAGTTAGGGAGTTAGTGAGTGATGTAGGGATGAGTCTGTGTCAGTGTGGAGTTAGTGAGTGACGTAGGGATGAGTGAGTGTCACAGTGAGGAGTTGGGGAGTTAGTGAGTGATGTAGGGATGAGTGTCACAGTGAGGAGTTGGTGAGTTAGTGAGTGACATAGAGATGAGTCTGTGTCAGTGTGGAGTGACTGAGTTAGTGAGTGACGTAGGGATGAGTGAGTGTCACAGTGAGGAGTGAGTAAGTTAGTGAGTGACGTAGGGATGATTATGTGTCACAGTGAAGAGTTAGTGAGTTAGTGAGTGACGTAGGGATGAGTGTCACAGTGAGGAGTGACTGAGTTAGTGAGTGACGTAGGGATGAGTGAGTGTCACAGTGAGGAGTTGGGAGTTAGTGAGTGACATAGAGATGAGTCTGTGTCAGTGAGGAGTGACTGAGTTAGTGAGTGACGTAGGGATGAGTGAGTGTCACAGTGAGGAGTTGGGGAGTTAGTGAGTGACGTCGGGATGAGTGTCACAGTGAGGAGTTAGTGAGTTAGTGAGTGACGTAGGGATGAGTCTGTCTCCACGAGGTGAGTGACGTAGCGATGCCGTGTCATTTTCTGACATCTGTATAAGACGTCCTGAGCCAGTGAGTTGGCGAGTGACGTAGCGATGAGTCGGTCTGTGTGTCACTGCTTCTGGCTCGTGGAAGCTGCCCTGTCCCCACGTCCGGTCGGGATGGAGCAGACTGCACCCCGTTGCGTCTGCATTCGCTCCTCGGTTCTCTCCGCTACGGCCGCAGCGTGACGAGGTGTGATATAATGTGTCTGGTGTGACCCGGCGTGGTGTAGGTCTGGTGTGATGAGTTGTGGTGTGTGACGAGTTGTGGTGTGTGACGAGATGTGATATGGGAGGTGGTATCGGTGTGGTGTGTCACGAGTTGTGGTGTGTGACGAGATGTGATATGGGAGGTGGTATCGGTCTGGTGTGACAGGGCATGGTGTGTGACGAGGGGCAGTGTGTGATGAGGTGTGGAGGGGTACCAGAGTCGCAAACGGGTTTTGATTCCTTACCCGTACTCGTACCCGGCCGCACCAGGGTCGCAAACGGGTACCCGTACCCTACCCGTACCCGGCCGGGTACGGGTAGGTTACGGGTATCGGGTACCCGATTGCGACCTCTGGGATGAAGCCATGTTGCAGGCGCGGGTGGGTTGATTCTAGGAACTTGAATTGTGAGAAGAGACAAGACGAAATGAGTGACAAACAGTTACTCACCAGTGACTCACGGCCTACCCGTACCCGGCCGCACCAGGGTCGCAAACGGCCGGGTACGGGTAGCCGGGTATCGGGTAGGGTACGGGTATCGGGTACCCGGTTGCGACCTCTGAGGGGTACTGCTGTGAGGTATGGTGCCAAGTTAGACGTGGTGTGACGAGGTGGGGGTTGTGAGGTGTGGTGTGCGCTGTGGCTGTCACGTTCGTGAAATGTTAACTACCTCAACCCCTAGTGTGCAGGGGGTCGTGTGTTTATCCCGACCCTGACGCCTGCTGTACATTTCACACCTGTGAACCCATACTGTTTACCCGTGTTGTTGTACACGGGGATTAGGTTCATACGGCGTACAGCCGTTTGAATACAGGACATTTTTTTGTCTATTTGTTTGTGTTTCTCCCTTGTGATGGGACTTTGTAGGATGAACGTTGAGATTTTATCAGGGCACGGGGTGATCAATAAGGTCTGAGTTGGTCTGGAATAAGGTCGGGCACTGATAAGGGGTTGACGGGTTTGATATTTGGATGTTAACTACGTCACCGGTACACAGGAGGTTGTGGGTTCGATCCCGAATCTGACGCCTGCTGTACATTTGGAGTCTGCGTCTCTCTCCCCGGGTCTCTTCTGTTTTTCCCTCCAACACTCAGAAACATGCGTTTTAGAGTATTTGGCTGCTATAAATTTCCACGTGATGATAGGGTTTAGTAACTGCAGCTACATACTATCAACATTCCTTCCCTTTGTTAATGCTACCCCTATCCCCTCCCTTTGATGCTGCTAATCCTGCATAATGCACGGGCATAATATGACTTTGAAACCCCCCGCCCACCTCCTACGCATTTCACAAGTAGTACTAATCCATACCTGCTTTCCCATAAATATGCTAAATTCCTCTTGATATGCAAATTTTTGTCAAGGCGCTCTTCCCTCCAACCCAGCTTAAATATACGCTGCCAAGCCTGGTGGTGTTCATTCAGACGCTGTCTTCTCGACAGACCTGTTCTTCACCTGAGGACGGCTGCTTGCGTTGTGGCCGAAACGTCGTGAGAATTATTTTATTATGTTTTTTTTTATTATTTCCCTTCTACGTGACTTTACCGAAAGAACCAAGAAGATGAATCCCTGCAGTCACGAAAGCTTTAAATCGAAATAAGCCACTTTGTTGAGCTATCATTTGCGGCAAGGTCGCTTCTGTTTAAAGAGCTACACGGCTCAGTGGGCCTTCCCTAATAAAGAATGAAGGAGTAAAATAGTGTTAATTGTATTTTACCCTTCTATCTGGCAACTAAACTGACACCTTTTTTTACAAGGAGTCATGTTTGCATAGACCACAATACCTGCAGTCATAATGCAAACAAAAAACATAACTCTGATAATGACATGCACTGTCCTTGAAGTTGATTGGTCCACACCCGAGACAGCTTTTATTAGAGCCTAGTCTCACATGGTGTTGGACCAGATGACGCCAAAAGGCGCACAACTCAAAGACAACGCACCATCAGAGTATGAGAGCTCGGGGTAAGCATTTACACCATTGGTATCTCATTTGCCAGTACAAAATATGATAATTGTTTTTTTACCCTTCTATCTAGCAACAAAACTGACACCTTTTTACAAGGAGTCATGTTTGCATAGACCACAATACCTGCAGTCGTAATGCAAACAAAAAACACAACTCTGATAATGTATGCACTGTCCTTGAAGTTGATTGGTCCACACCCGAGACAGCTTTCCTTAGAGCCTAGTCTCACATGGTGTTGAACCAGATTACGCCAATAGGTGCACAACTCAAAGACAACGCACCATCAGAGTATGAGAGCTCCTGGCAAGCATCTACACTATGGGAACCTCATTTGCCAGTAAAAATATGATAATTGGTTTTTTACCCTTCTATCTGGCAACAAAACTGACACCTTTTTACAACGAGTCATGTTTGCATAGACCGCAATACCTGCAGTCATAATACAAACAAAAGAACACAACTGATAATGTATGTGCACTGTCCTTGAAGTTGATTGGTCCACACCCGAGACAGCTTTCCTTAGAGCCTCGTCTCACATGGGTTGGACCAGATGACGTCAAAAGGCGCACAACTCAAAGACAATGCGCAATCAGAGTATGAGAGCTCTAAATCCTTTATATGCGTGGCGGCTAGAGTCCTCTCGTCCTCTGGCTTGAGATGGCTGCCACCTATGGGTCAGATGAGTGTCTGCCAGCATTAAGCAATTGGTAATTAAATATTTTTAAAAAATTCCCTAAACATTGTAAAATTTTGGAAATTTTTTTCACGAAAATTAATTGTCACGCACAACGAGTCTGTGTGGAAAATGTCAGCTCGATTGGATCACGGGAAGTGGGTTAAAAAACGACCGAAAGATTTGCACGGTCGTAAGCAAACAAGCAAGCACTCAAGCACGCAAGCAAGCAAACTTAATATAAAGGATTTAAAAAAGGCGTCAGTTTTGTTGCCAGATAAAAGGGTAAAAAAACCAATTATCATATTTTTTACTGCCAAATGAGGTTCCAATGGAGTAAAATAGTGTCACTGTGTAGGGGTTCTACAAGGTTGGGGGTGTAGCGCAGAGTGACGAGAGGTTAGGGTATGGCGTCGACGTGTGAGTGACTAGGTGGGGTATGGTGCACAGAGTTTAATTGCAGCGTGGTAAGGTGTGGAACACGTGTGTGCGGTGTGTGTGCACGTGTGTGTGGAGCAGTGGTTGCAGCGGTTAGCGCTACGCTGCGCTACGAACCCAGCAACTCGAGTTCGATCACCGCTCGCTATCAACACCGGTGACGATTATCTGAACCGGTCCTGCGCCTTCCCTAGGTGGACTCAGCCTCAAATGAGTGCGTAGAAACATCGCCACTGGGGAGACAAAGGCGGCCGGGCGTGGTGCTGGCCACCCACCCCCCTTTTGTGTGCCACAGTGCCGGTAGCCTTCATAGGTGCTGCTCGCTAACAGCACTTGCCCCAACAGTCTGTTACAGGCTGTACGGGGGTCTTTGTCTTTTGTGCCATTGTTCTTCGTGTAGACAATGGCAAACTGCCTTCTGTTGAATTTCGATTTAAAGCTTTCGTGACTGCAGGGATTCATCTTCTTGGTTTTTTCGGTAAAGTCACGTAGAAGGGAAGTAATAAAATAATAAAAATAAAACATAATAAAATAATTCTCACGACGTTTCGGCCACAACGCAAGCAGCCATCCTCAGGTGAAGAACAGGTCTGTCGGAAAGACAGCATCTGAATGACAGAACTGTTCTTCATAATAAAATACAATTCTCACGACGTTTCGGCCACAACGCAAGCAGCCGTCCTCAGGTGACGCTGTCTTCTCGACAGACCTGTTTCTTCACCTGAGGGACGGCTGCTTGCGTTGTGGCCGAAACGTCGTGAGAATTATTTTATGATGTTTTATTTTTATTATTTTATTACTTCCCTTCTACGTGACTTTACCGAAAGAACCAAGAAGATGCCTTATGTTGAGTTTTTATTTTCAGGTCCATTGCTCATGCAGTGGTGGGCCCAAGTGCTGTCTGAGCTTATACCGGGTGGAGTTTGGGGTGCGGGGGACACCTTCATTTGTGTGCCTGTGGGCCATTGGTCCTGTCTCCAAAACAAGAATCATACATTTGCATGTGTATACGTGCGTCTGTGTGTCTGTGTGTCTGTGTGTGTGTCTTGTGCCGCCCTCCAACAACAACGGAGGGCGGAGGAGCGACGCTCACAACAACGAGCGGAGCGCCGGGTGTCTAAAGCACAGCAAGTTGTTACAGTAGGGGGCACAGGTGGTGCATCAGCCAGTCATCTCGGTCATCTCGGTCTGTCGACCCGTGGCAACTGGGTCTGCCCCGTGACCTCCTGCCAGCGGGTGTTCGACACTTCACGTGGCCTCAAGGTGCACATGGCCTGGCACAAGCGTCGTGGTGACGTCACCGCCACTTAGTGGCGAATGGCGGTTGTTGTTGGTGTGTGGGGAGCGGTGGTGCAGCGGTTAGCGCTAAGCTGCACTACGAACCTGGCGACCCGGGTTCGATTCCCGCTCACGGCAAACACCAATGACGATTATCTGAACCGGTCCTGGGCCTCCCCTAGGTCGACTCAGCCTCAAATGAGTACCTGGTGCGGTGTCTAAACATCGCCACTAGGGGATAAAGGTGGCGCTGGCCACCCACCCCCTCGTGTACCGTTCCGGCCTTCATAGGTGCTCGCTAACAGCACTTGCCCTACAGTCTGTTAAGGCTATATGGGTTTTGATTCCTTACCCGTACCCGGCCGCACCAGGGTCCCAAACGGGTACCCGTACCCTACCCGATTGCGACCTCTGGGATGAAGCCATGTTGCAGGCGCGGGTGGGTTGATTCTAGGAACTTGAATTGTGAGAAGAGACAAGACGTTGGGAAATGAGTGACAAACGGTTACTCACCAGTGACTCACGGCTACCCGTACCCGGCCGCACCAGGGTCGCAAACGGGTACCCGTACCCGGCCGGGTACGGGTAGCCGGGTATCGGGTAGGGTACGGGTATCGGGTACCCGATTGCGACCTCTGGGATGAAGCCATGTTGCAGGCGCGGGTGGGTTGATTCTAGGAACTTGAATTGTAAGAAGAGACACAAGACGTTGGGAAATGAGTAACAAACAGTTACTCACCAATGACTCACGGCCTACCCGTACCCGACCGGGTAAGGGTAGCCGGATATCGGGTAGGGTACGGGTATCGACCCGGTTGCGACCTCTGCTCATCACCTCCCGTTGTATCGCCAGAGAATGTAAAAAAAAAAACCTCTTCTTATTTCCCCCCCCCCATCCTTTGTCTTTGTTTATTACAGCACTTGCCCCAGCGGCTTGCTAAAGGTCTACCCCGGGGGACACCTCTGCCTCTCTTGTGTCTCGTTGACAGACGGCGGGGCGAGGAGGGCAGGCGGCAGGCCGGTCACGCACGCCTCGGCGAGCTGCTGCTTGCGCTCAAGCGCACGCTGGCCCGGCACCCGGCGCTGAGCTTGCGGGAGATACTCACCGCCACCGGCGCCCTCATCACCAGGGTCAAAGGTAACGGTCACCCCTGTAATTAATAAATACATTATATAGTTTATACAGTACGGTACCGTAAATTGCTCTGTTTTGCTAAATTATCACCATTCTTTAAGACTCCTGGGTAGGCTATTTTTGACTTATGATGGGGTTGTTGTAACACATCTCCATTGTAAGTAGAGGACTACCTATACCTTGATCAAATAAAAAATAGTTTAGTTCTAGAATGGGCCTCGATGGGCCTAAATTCCTGGTCAAATTAAAAATAGTTTAGTTTTAGAACGGGCCTCATTGAGCCTAAATACCTGGTCATATAAAAATAGTTTAGTTTTAGAATGGGCCCTGATGGGCCTAAATACCTGGTCAAATTAAAAATAGTTTAGTTCTAGAATGAGCCTCAATGAGCCTAAATACCTGGTCAAATTAAAAATAGTTTAGTTTTAGAATGGGCCTCATTGAGCCTAAATACCTGGTCATATAAAAAATAGTTTAGTTTTAGAATGGGCCCTGATGGGCCTAAATACCTGGTCAAATTAAAAATAGTTTAGTTCTAGAATGGGCCTCGATGGGCCTAAATTCCTGGTCAAATTAAAAATAGTTTAGTTTTAGAATGGGCCTGAATGTGCCTCTAAATACCTGGTCAATTAAAAATAGTTTAGTTTTAGAAAGGGCCCTAATGGGCCTAAATACCTGGTCAAATAAAAATAGTTTAGTTCTAGAATGGGCCCTGATGGACCTAAATACCTGGTCATATAAAACATAGTTTAGTTTTAGAATGGGCCCTGATGGCCTAAATACCTGGTCAAATTAAAAATAGTTTAGTTTTAGAATGGGCCTCAATGGGCCTCTAAATACTTGTTCAAATAAAAAATAGTTAAATTTTAGTTCCGACCGGAGCCGGAGAGACGCTTCTCGGATTTGTCCTCCGAGCCAACGGGTTCCTTCGTGGGTGGCGGGGAAGGAGAGGGGGGGGGTGGTGGAAGTAGGGGGGGGGCGGTGGGGGCAGAGGTGGATGGCTGGGTAAATAATAAACATAGCGAAAATAAAAACGGAAATAAATCTTCTTTTTCTGTTGCTGTGGCTGTTGATGTAGGGTGGCAACAGCAGTTCTTTTTTAACAACGCGGTGTTCGATGAGCCGGGTGATTGCGTGCAGTGGGTGCATCAGTGTCGCTGCTGAGTGATAATGGGTTTCTGTGTCTGTGTTTGAGTCTATAGGTCTCAGTGCGGGTCTGTGGGTCTGTGTGTGAGTTTATGGGTCTCTGAGCCTATGGGTCTCTGTGTGAGTCTATGTGTCTCTGAGCCTATGGGTCTCTGTGTGAGTCTATGGATCTCCGTGTGAGTCTGTGTCTCTGAGCCTATGGGTCTCTGTGTGAGTCTATGGATCTCCGTGTGAGTCTGTGTCTCTGAGTCTATGGGTCTCTGTGTGAGTCTATGGGTCTCCGTGTGAGTCTGTGTCTCTGAACCTATGAGTCTCTGTGTGAGTCTGTGTATCTCTGAGCCTATGGGTCTCTATGTGAGTCTATGGGTCTCTGTGTGAGTCTGTGTGTCTCTGAGCCTATGGGTCTCTGTGTGAGTCTGTGTGTCTCTGAGCCTATGGGTCTCTGTGTGAGTCTGTGTGTCTCTGAGCCTATGGGTCTCTGTGTGAGTATGTGTGTCTCTGAGCCTATGGCTCTCTGTGTGAGTCTGTGTGTCTCTGAGCCTATGGGTCTCTGTGTGAGTCTGTGTGTCTCTGAGCCTATGGGTCTCTGTGTGAGTCTGTGTGTGAGTCTATGGGTCTCTGTGTGAGTCTGTGTGTCTCTGAGCCTATGGGTCTCTGTGTGAGTCTGTGTGTCTCTGAGCCTATGGGTCTCTGTGTGACTCTGTGTGTCTCTGAGCCTATGGCTCTTTGTGTGAGTCTGTGTGTCTCTGAGCCTATGGGTCTCTGTGTGAGTCTGTGTGTCTCTGAGCCTATGGGTCTCTGTGTGAGTCTGTGTGTGAGTCTATGGGTCTCTGTGTGAGTCTGTGTGTCTTTGAGCCTATGGGTCTCTGTGTGAGTCTGTGTGTGAGTCTATGGGTCTCTGTGTGAGTTTGTGTGTCTCTGAGCCTATGGCTCTCTGTGTGAGTCTGTGTGTCTCTGAGCCTATGGCTCTCTGTGTGAGTCTATGGCTCTCTGTGTGAGTCTGTGTGTGAGCCTATGGCTCTCTGTGTGAGTCTATGGCTCTCTGTGTGTGTCTCTGTGTGAGTCTGTGTGTCTCTGTGTGAGTCTGTGTGTCTCTGTGTGAGTCTATGGCTCTCTGTGTGAGTCTATGGGTCTCTGTGTGAGTCTGTGGGTCTCTGTGTGAGTCTGTGTGTCTCTGTGTGTCTGTGTGTCTCTGTGTGAGTCTATGGCTCTCTGTGTGTGAGCCTATGGCTCTCCGTGTGAGTCTGTGTGTCTCTGTCTTCTTCTTTGCATGGCTGACGGCGCGCGACTCTGACGTTGCGCAAGTCCGCACGGCCAGATGATCCCAGGCCCGATGGAAAGAGCGCCAGCCAGAGCGGCGATTGCCGCCGTGCGTCCGACCTCGCGCGTTTTGACGTCCGCGCCGCTTGCGCGCGTTCGCCTACCGCCCCCCCCCCCCCCAGGCTACCCGTACGAGCGCTGCATCGGCGCCGACGAGCAGAAGCAGGGGATGATGCAGTCGGTGGACTCGCTGGCCCTCGCTTTCAGCAACAGGTGCGTCCGCACACGCCCCACCGGCACCGCCGCTGCTCCCCATCCGCACGCGTCAAGCGAGGACTTTGCTGTATGCACGTGTGTTCAAGTGTGTGTGTGTGTTCAAGTGTGTGTGTGTGTGTCTGTGTGTTCACGTGTGTGTGTCTGTGTGTTCATGTGTGTGTGTCTGTGTGTTCAAGTGTGTGTGTGTCTGTGTGTGTGTGTGTCTGTGTGTGTGTGTGTCTGTGTGTGTGTGTCTGTGTGTTCAAGTGTGTGTGTGTCTGTGTGTTCACGTGTGTGTGTGTCTGTGTGTTCAAGTGTGTGTGTGTGTGTCTGTGTGTGTGTGTCTGTGTGTTCAAGTGTGTGTGTGTCTGTGTGTGTCTGTGTGTGTGTGTCTGTGTGTGTGTCTGTGTGTTCAAGTGTGTGTGTGTCTGTGTGTTCACGTGTGTGTGTGTCTGTGTGTTCAAGTGTGTGTGTGTCTGTGTGTTCACGTGTGTGTGTGTCTGTGTGTTCACGTGTGTGTGTCTGTGTGTTCACGTGTGTGTGTGTCTGTGTGTTCACGTGTGTGTGTGTCTGTGTGTTCAAGTGTGTGTGTGTGTCTGTGTGTTCAAGTGTGTGTGTGTGTGTGTCTGTGTGTTCACGTGTGTGTGTGTGTCTGTGTGTGTGTCTGTGTGTGTGTCTGTGTGTGTGTCTGTGTGTTCACGTGTGTGTGTCTGTGTGTTCACGTGTGTGTGTCTGTGTGTTCACGTGTGTGTGTCTGTCTGTGTGTTCAAGTGTGTGTGTCTGTCTGTGTGTTCAAGTGTGTGTGTCTGTCTGTGTGTTCAAGTGTCTGTGTGTCAAGTGTGTGTGTGTCTGTGTGTGTCTGTGTGTGTGTGTCTGTGTGTGTGTGTCTGTGTGTTCAAGTGTGTGTGTGTCTGTGTGTTCACGTGTGTGTGTGTCTGTGTGTTCAAGTGTGTGTGTGTCTGTGTGTTCACGTGTGTGTGTGTCTGTGTGTTCACGTGTGTGTGTGTCTGTGTGTTCAAGTGTGTGTGTGTGTCTGTGTGTTCAAGTGTGTGTGTGTGTGTCTGTGTGTTCACGTGTGTGTGTGTGTCTGTGTGTGTGTGTCTGTGTGTGTGTCTGTGTGTGTGTCTGTGTGTTCACGTGTGTGTGTCTGTGTGTTCACGTGTGTGTGTCTGTGTGTTCAAGTGTGTGTGTCTGTCTGTGTGTTCAAGTGTGTGTGTCTATCTGTGTGTTCAAGTGTGTGTGTGTTCAAGTGTGTGTGTAGTGTGTGTGTGTCTGTGTGTTCAAGTGTGTGTGTGTCTGTGTGTGTGTCTGTGTGTTCAAGTGTGTGTGTCTGTCTGTGTGTTCAAGTGTGTGTGTGTTCAAGTGTGTGTTCAAGTGTGTGTGTGTTCAAGTGTGTGTGTACGTGTGTGTGTGTCTGTGTGTTCAAGTGTGTGTCTGTGTGTGTGTCTGTGTGTTCAAGTGTGTGTGTGTCTGTGTGTTCAAGTGTGTGTGTGTGTGTCTGTGTGTTCAAGTGTGTGTGTGTCTGTGTGTTCAAGTGTGTGTGTGTGTGTCTGTGTGTTCAAGTGTGTGTGTCTGTGTGTGTGTGTGTCTGTGTGTGTGTCTGTGTGTGTGTCTGTGTGTTCACGTGTGTGCGTGTGTGTCTGTGTGTTCACGTGTGTGTGTGTGTGTGTCTGTGTGTTCACGTGTGTGTGTGTCTCTGTGTTCAAGTGTGTGTGTCTGTCTGTGTGTTCAAGTGTGTGTGTGTCTGTGTGTTCACGTGTGTGTGTGTGTCTGTGTGTTCAAGTGTGTGTCTGTGTGTTCAAGTGTGTGTGTGTGTGTCTGTGTGTCTGTGTGTTCAAGTGTGTGTGTGTGTCTGTGTGTGTGTCTATGTGTGTGTGTCTGTGTGTTCACGTGTGTGTGTGTCTGTGTGTGTGTCTGTGTGTTCAAGTATGTGTGTGTGTCTGTGTGTTCAAGTGTGTGTGTGTGTGTGTCTGTGTGTTCAAGTGTGTGTGTGTGTCTGTGTGTTCAAGTGTGTGTGTGTCTGTGTGTTCAAGTGTGTGTGTGTCTGTGTGTTCACGTGTGTGTGTGTCTGTGTGTTCAAGTGTGTGTGTGTGCCTGTGTGTTCAAGTGTGTGTGTGTGTACATGTGTTTGCGTCTGTATGCATGGGGAGGCGGTAGTGTGATAGCAGTTAGCGCTACGCTGCACTACGAACCCGGCAGCCAGAGATTGATTCCCGCTCACGGCCAACACCGGTGACGATTGTCTGAACAGGTCCTGGGCCTCACCTAGGTCGATTCAGCCTAAATTAGTACCTGGTGCGGTGTGTAAACATCGCCACTAGGGAGACAAAGGCGGCCAGGGGTGGTGTTAGCCACCCACCCCTTTGTGTGCCGTGCTGGCCTTTATAGGTGCTCGCTTAACAGCACTTGCCCCAGCAGTCTGTTAAGGTTATACGTGGGATCTTTGTCTTTGTGTGTGTGTGTGTACGCGTGGTGCTGGCCACCTACCACCCACTCCCTGGTGTGCCGTTCAAGCCTTCATAGGTGCTGCTACTCGCTAACAGCACTTGCCCTCAACAGTTTGTTACAGGCTATATGGGGGCTCTTTGTCTTTGTGTGTGTGTGAGTTAACGAGCTCTCCGTGTCTCTTCCCATCGCCTCGATCGCCATCATTGTCACCATCGTCACCACCATCATCACCGCCATCATCGTCACCACCGTCATCGTCACCGCCATCACCATCACATTGTCACCATCACCATCGTAATCACCATCGTCACCACCGTCATCATCACCGTCATTACCATCGTCACCACCATCACCATCACCATCGTCACCGCCATCACCATCACCATCGTCACCGCCATCACCATCACCATTGTCACCATCACCATCGTCAACGCCATCACCATCGTCACCACCGTCATCATCACCATCATTACCATCGTCACGCCATCACCATCGTCACCGCCATCACCATCGTCACCGCCATCACCATCGTCACCACCGTCATCATCACCGCCATCACCATCGTCACCGCATCACCATCGTCACCACCGTCATTACCATCGTCACCGCCATCACCATCGTCACCACCATCACCATCGTCACCGCCATCACCATCGTCACCGCCATCACCATCGTCACCACCGTCATCATCACCGCCATCATCATCATCACCACCATCACCATCACCATCGTCACCGCCATCACCATCGTCACCACCGTCATCATCACCGCCATCACCATCGTCACCGCCATCACCATCGTCACCGCCATCACCATCGTCACCACCGTCATCATCACCGCCATCACCGTCATCGTCACCGTCATTACCATCGTCACCGCCATCACCATCATCACCGCCATCACCATCGTCACCACCGTCATCGTCACCACCGTCATCATCACCGTCATAACCATCGTCACCGTCATCACCGCCGTCACCATCGTCACCACCGTCATCATCATCGTCATTACCATCGTCACCGTCATTACCATCGTCACCGCCATCACCATCATCACCGCCATCACCATCATCACCGCCATCACCATCGTCACCACCGTCATCATCACCGTCATTACCATCGTCACCGCCATCATCATCATAATCACCATCGCCATCGTCACCGCCATCACCATCGTCACCGCCATCACCACCATCGTCACCGTCATCGCCATCGTCACCGTCACCGCCATCGTCACCGTCATAACCATCATCACCACCACCACCATCACCATCGTCACCGCCATCATGGTGCGCAGTGTGACCGAGTTCCTGATGGGCGACTCTGAGGGCGCGTGGTCATCGCTACGGCAACAGCAGCACAGCCGGGTGAGGCTGGCCCCTCCCGTCCCTCCCCTTCCCCCACCTCATCCACCACCACCTCACCCCCCACCACCTCCACCACCTCCTTCACCTCCTCTTCCCCACCACCTCCCCACCACCTCCACCACCTCCTCCACCACCTCCACCACCACCTCCACCACCACCTCCACCACCTTCTCCACCACCTCCGCCACCTCCTCCCCCACCACCTCCACCACCTTCTCCACCACCTCCACCACCACCTCCACCACCACCTCCTCCACACCTCCTCCACCAGCTCCTCCACCACCTCCACCACCTCCACCACCTCCACCACCTCCCTGCCGCACCGGTGCGGCTTGTCGCATACCTGTGGACGTTTGCGTAAATAGTTTAATTGTTAAATTCATCTTAATTTTTCATCGAATCATTACTTGATTCTTTTTTTAAATCCTTTATATTAAGTTCACTTGCTTGCTTGCTTACGACCGTGCAAATCTTTCGGTCGTTTTTAACCCACTTCCCGTGATCCAATCGAGCTGACATTTTGCACACAGACTCGTTGTGCGTGACAATTTATTTTCGTGACATTTTTTTTNCTAAAATTTTACACTTTTTAGGAAAAAGAAAATGATATTTAATTACCAATTGCTTAATGGTGGCAGCAATCATCTGACCCATAGTGGCAGCCATCTCAAGCCAGAGGACGAGAGGACTCTAGCCGCCGCGCATATAAAGGATTTATAGTGAAAACTTAGTTTTTACGGGTTAATTTTAATCCTTTATATTAAGTTCACTTGCTTGCTTGCGCGCTTACGACCGTGCAAATCTTTCGGTCGTTTTTTAACCCACTTCCCGTGATCCAATCGAGCTGACATTTTGCACACAGACTCGTTGTGCGTGACAATTAATTCCAAAATTTTACACTTTTTAGGAAAAAAAAATATTTAATTACCAATCGCTTAATGGTGGCAAGCAATCATCTGACCCATAGGTGGCAGCCATCTCAAGCCAGAGGACATATAAAGGATTTATAGTGAAAAACTTTGTTTTTACGGGTTAATTTTAATTTCCCCACCACCCCCNACCACCACCACCACCTCCCCCCAACAGTCGCTGGAAAACCTGGCGGGGAGAAGAGGAGGAGAGTGAGAGAGCGAGGGGAGGGACGATAAGGAAGATCCGGCCTTCGGTGAGGCGGCATTTGAAAACGTTTTCGTCTAACCATGTGTTGTTGTAGTACTGCTGTATCCACATATGCACGGGCATAATATAAGACTTTGCCCAACCCCCCCCCCACCTCCTACGCATTCCACAAGTAGTGACTAATCCCATATCTGCATTTTCCATAAATGTGCTAAATTCCTCTGTTGATATGATTCCTTGTCAAGGCGCCCTCCTCCTAACCCAGCTTAAATATACGCTGCCAAGCTTGACGGTGTTCATTCAGACTCTGTCTTTCCGACAGACCTGTTCTTCACCTGTGGACGGCTGCTTGCGTTGTGGCGAAACGTCGTGAGAATTGTATTTTGTTATGTTTTATTATGTTATTATTTCCCTTCTACGTGACTTTACCGAAAGAACCAAGAAGATGAATCCCTGCAGTCACGAAAGCTTTAAATCGAAATTGTAGTACAGAGTTATAAGACTGATGACTTTAATCTAAATTGTCTTTTGGTTGTTATTGTTTGACTTGCATCCCACTGGGATTTTTGCAAACAGCGGTGATGTGCGCCGTTTTTTTCTGCTGTTTTTTCCTGGATTTTTCTGTTGCAGTTGTCACTTGAAGATGTTTCTTGTTCATGTTGTTTGTTTGTTGCGGTTGCACCCGATTCAAGAGCCACATGGCTCACAGGGCTTTATCTAGTAAATGAACAGTTAATAAATGGAATAAATGTTAAACTAAACCAATTTAAAGCGATTTTATTTTTACCAGGTATTTTTTTAAGGCCAAGCTGAACTACGTAGCTGCTTTGTCAGAAGCGACCCGGCCACATCATCATCATGAGACCCATGGAGATCCATATCCATGGAGACCCATACTCACAGAAGACCCATACTCACAGAGACCCATACTCACAGAGACCCATACTCACAGAGACCCATACTCATAAAGACCCACACTCCGAGAGATCCATAGAGACCCATACTCACAGAGACCCAAACTCATAGAGACCCATACTCATAGAGACCCACACTCACAGAGACCCACAGAGACCCACACTCACAGAGACCCACACTCACAGAGACCCACACTCAGAGACCCACACTCACAGAGACCCACACTCACAGAGACCCAAACTCATAGAGACCCATACTCCGAGAGATCCATAGAGACCCATACTCACAGAGACCCAAACTCAGAGACCCATACTCCGAGAGATCCATAGAGACCCATACTCATAGAGACCCAAACTCATAGAGACCCATACTCCGAGAGATCCATAGAGACCCATACTCACAGAGACCCAAACTCATAGAGACCCATACTCCGAGAGATCCATAGAGACCCACACTCACAGAGACCCAAACTCATAGAGACCCATACTCCGAGAGATCCATAGAGACCCATACTCACAGAGACCCAAACTCATAGAGACCCATACTCCGAGAGATCCATAGAGACCCATACTCATAGAGACCCAAACTCGTAGAGACCCATACCCATAGAGACCTATACTCATAGAGACCCAGACTGCTACTAAACTTGTATTTTACCAGGTTTTTTTAGGTCGGTGGTGATGGTAGTCATTGCGGAGGCGGGGCGCTGGGCAGCTAAAACGCAGAAAGTTGGCACAGTAGGGGGCACAGATGGTGCATCGGCCAGTAGCCATCTCAGTCGGTCAACCCATGGCACCTGCTGGGTCTGTCCCGTGACCTCCTCCTGCCAGCAGCGAGCCTTCAACACTTCCCGCGATGGCCTCAAAGCGCACCAGGCCTGGCACAGGCGCCGTGGTGGTGACGTCGTCGCCACTAAGTGGCGAATGGCGGCTATTGGGATTGGTGGTGGCGGTGGAACCTTTGTCTTTGTTACCCAGCAGGGTTGGACTCGGAGGACCTGGACGAGCGGTTGCACTCGTGCGACGGGGTATCGACGCGGCGCTGGCCTACGCCAAGGCCCTGTCCAAGTACATCAGCGGCCTCGCCGCGTACGTTGAGCGGAGACTCGCAGTCGGTACGGACGCCTCGCCCGCCCACCACGGCCACCCTCAACTCCCTGCACCACCACCAACACCACCACCACCATCTCCTCACTCTCCCCTCCACCATCTCTCCGATCCCTAACTTCAGCCCATCTCTCTCCCGATCGACTCACGCCTCCCCTCGTCAATCCACGGCCTCCCCTCCCTGTCTCACCCCATCACCATCTATCATCTCCCTCCTTCAGTTCATTTCTCTGCCCTCTCTCTCTCTCCCCTGTCCGCAAACCCCATCTCGGGATACGTGGGGCGGAGGCTCACACTGGGTATGGTCTCTCCCTCGCCCACCCATCCACCCCTCCCTCCTCCAATCCCACCACCATCTCCTCACTCTCCCTCCACCATCTCTGCACTCCTCCTTCAGCTCATCTCTCTCCCCAATCGCTCACACCCTCCCTTGCCCACCCATCTCCCTCCCCTCCCTACCTCCCTCCCTCCCTCCTTCAAACCCACCACCTCTCCTCACTCTCCCCTCCACCATCTCTGCACTCCTCCTTCAGCCCATCTCTCTCCCCAATCGCTCACACCCCCCCTTGCCCACCCATCCTCCCTCCCTCCCTCCCTCCCTCCTTCAACCCACCACCATCTCCTCACTCTCCCCTCCACCATCTCTGCACTCCTCCTTCAGCCCATCTCTCTCCCAATCGCTCACACCCTCCCTTGCCCACCCACGGCTACCCTCCCTGCCTCCACCACCACCCCCCCCTCCCCAATGTCAACTACAAATCTCCCCACTCTCCCCTCCACCATCGTTCCTCTGCTTTCCCTCCACCTCATCTCTCTCCCTGATCTCCCAAACCCGCCCTCCCTCCACCACCACCACCACCATCTCTCCTCCAACAGTCAGCCCCGATGTCGTCCACCTGCAGTCGTCCTTCAGTCCCCGAGCCGGCGCCCCTGATCGCGGGCCTCGCTCCCGGAAACTTCCAGCACTTTCCCTCCGTTAGACTCATCCAGCAGACTCCCACCATTTTTCTCGAACCTTCCCCTGTGCATTGGCCTTGCGCCTGCCGTTGCCACCCCATCTCCGACCGACCCCACTAGAACCCTTTGCCACGTGCAGTACAACCTACCCCGGTGTCCATGGAGCTTTGTGTTCGTTTCGCTCACCAGACATCGACTACTCCAAGGACCTGATGAAGCTGGCGCAGTGTCCGATGCCGGCCTTCACCCACGAGGTACTTGCAACACCCCAACGATGGCGATCGTCACTAGGAGGGGGGCGGGGTGGGGAGGGCGCTTGCCCTGCCAATGTGCGTTTTCACATATCTCTGTCTGTGACTGGACGACGAATTAGATGAGCTACCAAGCTCTGATAATTGTTTTTTTTACCCTTCTATCTGGCAACAAAACTGACACTTTTTTACAAGGAGTCATGTTTACATAGACCACAATACCTGCAGTCATAATGCAAACAAAAACATAACTCTGATGTGTACTGTCCTTGAAGTTGATTGGTCCACACCCGAGACAGCTTTCCTTAGAGCCTAGTCTCAGATGGTGTTGGACCAGATGACACCAAAAGGCGCACAACTCAAAGACAATGCACCATCAGAGTATGAGAGCTCGGGGTAAGCATTTACACCATTGGAACCTCATTTGCCAGTAAAAAATATGATCATTGTTTTTTNACCCTTTTATCTGGCAACAAAACTGACACCTTTTTTACATGTTTGCATAGACCACAATACCTGCAGTCATAATGCAAACAAAAACACAACTCTGATAATGTGCACTGTCCTTGAAGTTGATTGGTCCACACCCGAGACAGCTTTCCTTAGAGCTGTCTCACATGGGTTGGACAGATTATCAGAGTTATATTTTTTGTTTGCAATGACTGCGGGTATTGTGGTCTATGTAAACATGACTCCTTGTAAAAAAGTGTCAGTTTTGTTGCCAGATAAAAGGGTAAAAACCAATTATCATATTTTTNACTGGCAAATGAGGTTCCAATGGTGTAAATGCTTCACCCCGAGCTCTCATACTCTGATGGTGCATTGTCTTTGAGTTGTGCGCCTTTTGGCGTCATCTGGTCCAACCCATGTGAGACTAGGCTCTAAGGAAAGCTGTCTCGGGTGTGGACCAATGAACTTCAAGAACAGTGCATATATTATAAGTTATGTTTTTGTTTGCATTATGACTGCAGGTATTGTGGTCTATGTAAACATGACTCCTTGTAAAAAGGTGTCAGTTTTGTTGAAAGATAGAAGGGTAAAAAACCAATTATCATATTTTCTACTGGCAAATGAGGTTCCAATGGTACCAAGCTCTTGTTCATATGGTCCAGGGCAGGGGGAGGGGGGGGGTTAGAGAGTTGCAAGCGATGCAGAAACGTACGCAATAAGGAGCGCACAATACAGACTAGATGGTAAGTGAGTCACTAAATAGATATAAGTAATGGATACAAATTTTTTTGTTACATATATAAGTCCGATTTGTAGTGGTGATGGTTGTGATGCCGGTGGTGGTGATGGTAGTAATTGTGGTGGTTGTGGTGGTGGTGATGGTAGTGATGCCGGTGGTGGTGATGGTTGTAATTGTGGTAGTGGTGATGGTTGTGATGCCGGTGGTGGTGATGGTAGTAATTGTGGTGGTTGTGGTGGTGGTGATGGTAGTGATGCCGGTGGTGGTGATGGTTGTAATTGTGGTGGTGGTGATGGTAGTAATTGTGGTGGTGGTTGTGGTGGTAATGGTAGTGATGCTGGTGGTGGTGATGGTTGTAATTGTGGTGGTGGTTGTGGTGGTCATGATAGTGATGCTGGTGGTGGTGATGGTAGTCATTGTGGTTGTGGTGGTGATGGTAGTGATTGTGGTGGTGATGGTAGTAATTGTGGTGGTGGTGATGGTAGTGATGCCGGTGGTAGTGATGGTAGAAATTGTGGTTGTGGTGGTGATGGTAGTGACCGGTGGTGGTGATGGTAATAATTGTGGTGGTGGTGGTGGTGGTGGTGATGTCCATGGTGATGATGGTAGTAATTGTGGTGGTAGTGCTGGTCATGGTAGTGATGCGGTGGTGGTGGTGATGGGAGTAATTGTGGTGATGGTGGTGGTGGTGATGGTCGTAATTGTGGTGGTTGTGGTGCTGGTGGTGGTAACAATTGTGGTGGTGGTGGTTGTGATGGTGGTGATGGTAATAATTGTGGTGGTTGTGTTGGTAGTGATGGTAATAATTGTGGTGGTTGTGTTGGTGGTGGTAGTAATTGTGGTAGTTGTGGTGGTTGTGGTGATGGTGGTAATAATTGTGGTTGTGGTGGTGATGGTGGTGGTGATGGTAACAATTGTGGTGGTTGTGGTGATGGTAGTAATTGTGGTGGTTGTGGTGAGGGTAATAATTGTGGTGGTCATGTGAGTGATGCCGGTGGTGGCGACGGTAGTAATTGTGGTGGTTGTGGTGGTGGTGACGCTAGTAATTGTGGTGGTGGTGATGGTAGTGATTCCGGTGGTGGTTGTGGTGGTTGTGGTGGTGATGGTAATAATTGTGGTGGTTGTGGTGGTAATAATTGTGGTGGTTGTGGTGGTGGTAGTAATTGTGGTGGTGATGGTAACAATTGTGGTGGTTGTGGTGGTGGTAGTAATTGTGGTGGTTGTGGTGGTGATGGTAATAATTGTGGTGGTTGTGGTGATGATGGTAATAATTGTGGTGGTTGTGGTGATGGTAGTAATTGTGGTGGTGGTGGTGATGGTGATGGTAGTAATTGTGGTGGTGGTGGTAATGGTAGTAACCGGTGGTGGTGATGGTAATAATTGTGGTGGTTGTGGTGGTGGTAGTAATTGTGGTTGTGGTGGTGATGGTAACAATTGTGGTGGTTGTGGTGTTGGTGATGGTAATAATTGTGGTGGTTGTGATGGTCGTTGTGGTGATGGTGATAGTGGTGGTGATGGTAGTAATTGTGGTGGTGGTGGTGGTTGTGGTGGTGGTAGTAATTGTGATGGTAACAATTGTGGTGGTTGTGGTGTTGGTGATGGTAATAATTGTGGTGGTTGTGATGGTCGTTGTGGTGATGGTGATAGTGGTGGTGATGGTAGTAATTGTGGTGGTGGTGGTGGTTGTGGTGGTGGTAGTAATTGTGATGGTAACAATTGTGGTGGTTGTGGTGTTGGTGGTAGTAATTGTGGTGATGGTAATAATTGTGGTGGTTGTGGTGGTCGTTGTGGTGATGGTGATAGTGGTGGTGATGGTAGTAATTGTGGTGGTGGTGGTTGTGGTGGTGGTAGTAATTGTGATGGTAACAATTGTGGTGGTTGTGGTGTTGGTGGTAGTAATTGTGGTGATGGTAATCATTGTGGTGGTTGTGGTGGTCGTTGTGGTGATGGTGATAGTGGTGGTGATGGTAGTAATTGTGGTGGTGGTGGTGGTTGTGGTGGTGGTAGTAATTGTGATGGTAACAATTGTGGTGGTTGTGGTGTTGGTGGTAGTAATTGTGGTGATGGTAATAATTGTGGTGGTTGTGGTGGTCGTTGTGGTGATGGTGATAGTGGTGGTGATGGTAGTAATTGTGGTGGTGGTAGTAATTGTGATGGTAATAATTGTGGTGGTGGTGGTAACAATTGTGGTGGTGGTGGTTGTGGTGGTGGTTGTGGTGGTGGTAGTAATTGTGATGGTAACAATTGTGGTGGTTGTGGTTGTGTTGGTGGCACCAGCCACCTATGCCCTGCAGGGTGTCTACGCGTCCCTCATGGAGCAGGACTGGGAGACGGCGCACGCCGCCGCCCACGGCCGCCCAGCTGCAGGCCGACAAGTGCGTGCTGGTGAGCGCCGCCTGCGTCCGCCTGCGCCGCCCGCTGATGCTGCTGCTGCTGCTGCTAGTGCCGCCAGTGCCGATGGCTCCGATGGTGCTGCTACCGCTAGCGCCACCGTTGCCGCTACTACTGCTGCTCGAGCTACTTCTGTTAGCGCTGCTGCTGCTAGCACCGCCAGTGCCGATAGCGCTGCTGCTACTGCTACTGCTGCTGCTCTAGCCGCTGCTGTTAGCGCTGCTGCTGCTGCTAGCACCGCCAGTGCCGATAGTGCTGCTGCTACTGCTGCTGCTCTAGCCACTGCTGTTAGTGCTGTTGCTGCTAGCACCGCCAGTGCCGATAGCGTTGCTAGTGCTGCTACTGCTGCTGCTCTAGCCGCTGCTGTTAGCGCTGCTGCTGCTGCTAGCATCGCCAGTGCCGATAGTGCTGCTGCTACTGCTGCTGCTCTAGCCACTGCTGTTAGTGCTGTTGCTGCTAGCATCGCCAGTGCCGATAGCGCCGCTAGTGCTGCTACTGCTGCTGCTGCTACTAGCACCGCCAGTGCCGCTAGCGCTACTGCTACTGCTGCTGCTACTGCTGCTGCTCGGGCTGCTTCTGTTAGCGCTGCTGCTGCTTCTGCTGCGAGCACCGCCAGTGCCGATAGCGCTGCTAGTGCTGCTACTGCTGCTGCTAGCATCGCCAGTGCCGATAGCGCTGCTAGTGCTGCTACTGCTGCTGCTAGCATCGCCAGTGCCGATAGCGCTGCTAGTGCTGCTACTGCTGCTGCTAGCATCGCCGGTGCCGATAGCGCTGCTAGTGCTGCTACTGCTGCTGCTAGCATCGCCAGTGCCGATAGCGCTGCTAGTGCTGCTACTGCTGCTGCTAGCATCGCCAGTGCCGATAGCGCCGCTAGTGCTGCTACTGCTACTGTTGCTGGTGCTGCTACTGCTGTTAGTTCTGCTAGTGCTACTGCTGTGGCTAGTGCTGCTATTGCCGCTAGTGCTCGTGGTAGTGCTGCTACTGCGGCACCTTTAAAGCATACTACACTACACAATACTTTACACTCCACTATCCACAACTTTCGATTAATGTGGTTGGCTACGGACGGTGCGATGGAAGTTCAACATACAAACACACTCACACAACCAATTATGACCCCACCTCCCCCCCCCACCTCTCCACCCCCCCCCCACCCTCCACCCCTGCACCACCCTCACCTCCCCACCCTCTCCCCCACCCCTCCCCCACCCTCTCCATCCCCTCCCCCCACCTCTCTCCCACCCCCACCTCTCCACCCCCCCACCTCCCCACCCCCTCCCCCACCTCTCCACCCCCCCCACCCTCCACCCCTCCCCCCTGCACCCTGCACCCACCCCCCACCTCTCCACCCCCTCCCCCACCTCTCCACCCCCTCCCCCCCTGCACCCACCCCTACCTCTCCACCCCCTCCCCCACCTCTCCCCCCCCACTTCTCCACCCCTCCCCCCCTGCACCCACCCCTACCTCTCCACCCCTCCCCCACCTCTCCCCCCCACTTCTCCACCCCCACCTCTCCACCCCTCCCCTCACCTCTCCCCCACCTCTCCACCCCCTCCCCCCCTGCACCCACCCCTACCTCCCCACCCCCCCCCCCACCTCTCCCCCCCTACCCCCCACCCCCCCACCTCTCCCCCCTACCCCCCACCCCTGCAGCCTCTGCGGAGCTGGCGCGAGGAACACGAGCGCAAACGGAAGGAGCTCAAGGAGCTGTGGCAGAAGGGACAGCGCCGGCTGGTACGGCGGGAGGGAGGGCCCACCGGAACCCACCGGAACCCACCACCCCCCACTCCCCACTCCACGGGGGAGACAAAGGCGGGCGGGCGGGCGGGCACGCACGTGGTTTAGCGGCAGTCTTGCGGTTAGCGCCGCGCTACGAACCCACGTGTGACCCGGGTTCGATTTCCGCTCACGGCCAACACCGGTGACGATTATCTGGACTGGTCCCGGGCCTCCCCTCGGTCGAAATGGGTGTGTAGATCTTCTTGGTTCTTTCGGTAAAGTCATCACGTAGAAGGGAAGTAATAAAATAATAAAAATAAAACATAATAAAATAATTCTCACGACGTTTCGGCCACAACGCAAGCAGCCGTCCTCAGGTGAACCAGGTCTGTCGGGGCGACAGCGTCTGAATGTTGTGGCCGAAACGTCGTGAGAATTATTTTATTATGTTTTATTTTATTATTTTATTACTTCCCTTCTACGTGACTTTACGGAAAGAACCAAGAATATGAATCCCTGCAGTCACGAAAGCTTTAAATCGGGTGTGTAGATATCGCCACTGGGGAGACAAAGGCGGCCGGGCGTGGTGTTGGCCACCCACCTCCCTTTGTCTGCCATTTCGGCCTTCATAGGGTGCTACTCGCCAAAAGCACTTGGCCCAAGAGTCTGTTAAGGTTATACGTATGTGGCTAGGAGATGTTAACTACCTCGCTGGTATGCAGGAGGTCGTGGGTTCGATCCGACCTGACGCCTGCTGTATATTTGGAGTTTGCATGTGGCTAGGAGATGTTAACTACCTCGCCTGGTATGCAGGAGGTCGTGGGTTCGATCCCGACCCTGACACCTGCTGTATATTTGGAGTTTGCATGTGGCTAGGAGATGTTAACTACCTCGCCTGGTATGCAGGAGGTTGTGGGTTCTATCCCGACCCTGACGCTTGCTGTATATTTGGAGTTTGCATGTGGCTAAGAGATGTTAACTACCTCGCCTGGTATGCAGGAGGTCGTGGGTTCGATCCCGACCCTAACGCCTGCTGCTGTATATTTGGAGTTTGCATGTGGCGAGGAGATGTTAACTACCTCGCCTGGTATGCAGGAGGTCGTGGGTTCGATCCCGACCCTACGCCTGCTGCTGTATATTTGGAGTTTGCATGTGGCGAGGAGATGTTAACTACCTCGCCTGGTATGCAGGAGGTCGTGGGTTCGATCCCTACCCTAACACCTGCTGCTGTATATTTGGAGTTTGCATGTGGCAAGGAGATGTTAACTACCTCGCCTGATATGCAGGAGGTCGTGGGTTCGATCCCGACCCTAACGCCTGCTGCTGTATATTGGAGTTTGCATGTGGCTAGGAGATGTTAACTACCTCGCCTGGTATGCAGGAGGTCGTGGGTTCGATCCCGACCCTAACGCCTGCTGCTGTATATTTGGAGTTTGCATGTGGCGAGGAGATGTTAACTACCTCGCCTGGTATGCAGGAGGTCGTGGGTTCGATCCCACCCTAACACCTGCTGCTGTATATTTGGAGTTTGCATGTGGCAAGGAGATGTTAACTACCTCGCCTGATATGCAGGGGGTCGTGGGTTCGATCCTACCCTGACGCTGCTGTATATTTGGAGTTTGCATGTGGCTAGGAGATGTTAACTACCTCGCCTGGTATGCAGGAGGTCGTGGGTTCGATCCTGACCCTGACGCCTGCTGCTGTATATTTGGAGTTTGCGTGTCTCTCTCTCTCATGTGGCTAGGAGATGTTAACTACATCGCCTGGTATGCAGAAGGTCGTGGGTTCAATCCCGACCCTGCCGCCTGCTGCTGTATATTTGGAGTTTGCGTGTCCTCTCCGTGGTTGCGTGGATTTTTCCCCGTTCCGGGTTTTCCACATGTAGAATCTGCACGCGTTGATGTTGCCGCCATAAATTTCCACGTGATAAGCCACTTCGTTGAGCTCTCATTTGTGATTGCCAGGTCGCTTCTGAACAAGCGCGATAAATAGCTCAGTGGGCCCTAAGTGGTTTAATAAAGTATAATACTGTGTTTTTAAACAGCGCTTGGCCCCACTGCAGTATGTTAGAGGCTTCCAGCGGGGGGGGATCTTTGGCTTTGTCTTTGACCTCCCCGTGTGACCGTGTGTGTGTCTCTGTGCGTGTGTGTCTCGGTCTTCGTGTGTCTCTGTCTTCGTGTGTCTGTGTGCGTGTGTCTCTGTGCACGTGTCTCTGTCTTCGTGTGTCTGTGTGCGTGTGTCTGTGCTCGTGTGTCTCTGCGTGTGTGTCTCGGTCTTCGTGTGTCTCTGTGTGCTCGTGTGTCTTTGTCTTGGTGTGTCTCTGTGCGTGTGTCTGTGTACTCGTGTGTCTCTGCGTGTGTGTCTCTGTCTTGGTGTGTCTCTGTGTGCGTGTGTCTGTGTGCATGTGTCTGTGTGCGTGTGTCTCTGTGTGCGTGTGTCTCTATCTTCGTGTGTCTCTGTGCACGTGTGTCTGTGTGCGTGTGTCTGTGTGCATGTGTCTGTGTGCGTGTGTCTCTGTGCGTGTGTCTGTGTGCGCGTGTCTCTGTCTTCGTGTGTCTGTGTGCATGTGTCTCTGTGTGTGTGTCTCTGTGCGCGTGTGTCTGTGTGCGTGTGTCTCTGCATGTGTGTTTCTGTGTGCGTGTGTCTGTGTGCGTGTGTCTCTGTGCGTGTGTCTCTGTGTGTCTCTGTGTGTGTGTGTCTCTGCGTGTGTGTCTGTGCGTGTGTCTCTGCGTGTCTGTCTTCGTGTCTCGGTCTTCGTGTGTCTCTGTGTTCGTTGCAGGCCGAGGCAGAGTGCAGCCTCAAGAAAGCCCGACAGGTACAAGCTGCGTGCCTGCGTGGTGCACTAGCCTGGCACAAGCGCCGTGGCGACGTCACCGCCACTTAGTGGCGAACAGCACTTGGCCCAATGGGCGGTGGCGCAGTGGTTAGCAGCGCCGCGTTTCGAACCCCAACACGCCCGAGTTCGATTCCCGCTCGCCGCCACCACAAGTGACGAATAATCTGAACCGGTCCCGGGCCTCCTCTAGGTCGACTCGGCTGTAAATGAGTACCTGGTGTGGTGCTGGCCACCCCACGCCCCCCTGTCATGCGCTATACCGGCCTCCCTCGGTGCAACTCGCTAACAGCACTTGCGCCAACAGCCGGTTGAGTGTGGACTCTGAGTGGTTAAACGCTCGTCTCCCTCTCTACATCTCTCTCTCTGTGTCTACCGGTCTCCCTCCGTCTCCCGTGTCTCCCTGCGTCTCCCTGCGTCTCCCTGCGTCTCCTTGTGTCTCTCTGTCTCCCTGCACCCTCCCCCCCCCCGTGTCTCCCTGTGTCTCTCTGTCTCCCTCTGTCTTCTCTCTTTCTCTCTTCAACTCTTTCTCTGTCTTCCTCCATCTCCCCGTGTCTCTCTCTGTCTCCCTGCACCCCACACCCCGTATCTCCCTGCGTCTCCTCGTGTCTCTCCGTCTCCCTCTGCCCTCTGTTTCTCAACATCTCTCCCTCTGTCTCTCTCCATCTCCCCCGTGTCTCCCTGCGTCGCTCCGTGTCTCTCTGTGTCCCTGCACCCCCCCCCGCCCCGTGTCTCTCTGTGTCCCCCTCTGTCGCTGTGAATCCCGTCTCGCTCGATAGCTCGGCATGCCTCCTGTAACGCTCGCTTCAGTCCGTGAGTCTTTTGTACCGTGCGCACATTTGACCGCGTGCCCCCCCTCCCCCACGCCCCCCCCCTCCCCCACGCCACCCCGCTGTACCCCCCTCCCCCCGTGCCCACCAGCTGTACTCTCAGCGGCGCGAGGAGCTGGAGCGTGCCCGAGGTTCGGCGGCGCGCGCCGAGGAGGGGCTGGCGGCGGTGACGGCGGCGGCGTCCCCGGCCGAGGCGGCGCCGGCACCGTCCACGCCGGATCGTCGCGCACCCTGGAGCGCAAGCGCAAGACGGAGGATGAGGCGCTCAGGAAGGTGCGGGGCACAGCCGGTGCCGGGTAATGCCGGTGCCGGGCACAGCCGGTGCCGGGCACAGCCGGTGCCGGCAATGCCGGTGCGGGCACAGCCGGTGCCGGGCACATGACAAACAGTGCCTTGGCACACGGTGCCTGGCGCTGGTGGTGGCGGTGCTGGTGGCGGCAATGCTGGCGCTGGTGCTGGTGGTGCTGGTGGTGGTGCTGGTGGCGGCAATGGTGCTGGTGGTGGTGGTGACGCTGGTGGTGCTGGTAGTGGTGGTGGTGACGCTGGCGGTGCTGGTGGTGGCGGTGCTGGTGGTGGCGGTGCTGGTGGCGGCGGTGCTGGTGGCGGCGGTGCTGGTGGTGCTGGTGGTGGTGGTGGTGACGCTGGCGGTGCTGGTGGTGGCGGTGCTGATGGCGGCGGTGCTGGTGGCGGCGGTGCTGGTGGGGGCAGTGTCGGTGGTGCTGGTGATGGTGCTGCTGCTGATGGTGTTGATGGTGGTGCTGGTAGTGATACTGGTGATGCTGATGATGCTGGTGGTGCTGGGGGTAGTGGTGGTGGTGATGCTGGTGATGCTGGCGGTGATGGTGGTGCTGGCGGTGGTGGTGGTGATGCTGGCGGTGGTAGTGGTGGTGATGGTGATGCTGGCGGTGGTGATGGTGATGCTGGTGGTGGTGCTGGTGGTGGTGGTGGTGCTGGTGGTGCTGGTGGTGCTGGTGCTGCTGATGCTGGTGGTGGTGCTGGTGGTGCTGGTGCTGGTGGTGGGTGGTGCTGGTGGTGCTGGTGCTGGTGGTGGTGCTGGTGGTGCTGGCGTGGTGATGATGCTGGTGGTGATGCTGGTGGTGCTGGCGGTGGTGATGATGCTGGTGGTGATGCTGGTGGTGCTGGCGGTGATGGTGGTGCTGGCGGTGGTGGTGATGCTGGCGGTGCTGGCGGTGATGGTGGTGCTGGTGGTGATGGTGATGCTGGTGGTGCTGGTGACGCTGGTGTTGCTGGTGGTGGTGGTGATGCTGGCGGTGGTGGTGGTGATGCTGGTGGTGGTGGTGTCGATGGCGGTGTTGGCGGCAGGCGGACGAGGCGGACGCCGTGTACCGCGCCAGCGCCAAGGAGCTGCGCCTGCGCCGCCAGGAGGTGCAGGCCGTGAAGACGGTGGTGCTGACGCAGGTGCGGGAGCTGGCGCGCCGGGCCGACCTGGCGCTCAAGACGGTGAGGCGCCAGCGTGCGTACGAGTGTGTGTGTGTGTGTGCGCGTGTGTGTGTGCACGTGTGTGTGTGCGTGCACGTGTGTGTGTGCGTGCACGTGTGTGTGCGTGCGTGCGAGTGTGTGTGTGCGCGTGCGTGTGTGTGTGCGAGTGCGTGCGTGTGTGTGTGCACGTGTGTGTGCGTGCGAGTGTGTGTGTGTGCACGTGTGTGTGTGCGTGCACGTGTGTGTGCGAGTGTGTGTGTGCGAGTGCGTGTGTGCGAGTGCGTGCGTGTGTGTGCGAGTGTGTGTGTGTGCACGTGTGTGTGTGCGTGCACATGTGTGTGCGAGTGTGTGTGTGCGCGTGCGTGTGTGCGCGTGCGAGTGCGTACGTGTGTGTGTGCGCGCGTGTGTGCGTGTGTGCGTACGTGCGGGCGTGTGCGCGCTTGCGTGCGAGTGTGTGTGTGTGTGTGTGCGCGCGTGCGAGTGTGTGTGCGTGCGTGTGCGTGCGAGTGTGTGTGTGTGTGTGTGTGCACGTGTGTGTGCGTGCGAGTGTGTGTGTGTACACGTGTGTGTGCGCGTGTGTGTGTGCGCGCGCGTGCGAGTGTGTGTGCGTGCGCGTGGTGGGGAGCGGTAGTGTCGTGGTTAGCGCTACGCTGCGCTATGAACCCGGCGACCCGAGTTCGATTCCCGCTCACGGCCACCAACACCAGTGGCGATTATCTGAACCAGTCATGGGCCTCCCCGAGGTCGCCTCAGCCTCAAATGAGTACCTGGTGTAGCTGTGTGTAGTAAACATCGCCACTGGGGAGATAAAGGCGGCCGGGCGTGGTGCTGACCACCCATCCCCTCGTGTGCCGTGCCGGCCTTCATAGGTGCTCGCTAACAGCACTTGCCCCAAACAGTTTATTAAGGTTATACGGGGAATCTTTGTCTTTTTTTGGTGTGTTTCTGTGTGTTTTTAAATCCTTTATATTAAGTTCACTTGCTTGCGCGCTTACGACCGTGCAAATCTTTCGGTCGTTTTTAACCCACTTCCCGTGATCCAATCGAGCTGACATTTTGCACACAGACTCGTTGTGCGTGACAATGATTTTCGTGAAAAAAAATTTCCAAATTTTCCACTTTTTAGGAATTTTTTTTTATATTTAATTTAAAATACCAATGTGATAAAATGAAACTCTTACTCAAGAAAAACAGAAACGAATACTAAAATAAAACCGATGCCACGCATATAAAGGATTTATAGTGAAAAAACTTTGTTTTTACGGGTTAATTTTTTACGCTGGCGCCGCAGGTGACGGCCGCCTACTTTGAGCTGCGGGCACCAGGCAGCAGCGCTGCCCGCCCGCTACCGGGCCCTGCACGAGGGCACCGACGCCTATGTGGCTGGCGCGCAGACGCGGCGTTCGCACGCCCCTCGCCGAACGGGCGCAGTCGCCCCCCGCCACCACGCGGTCAGTGGCCCGCCACCCCCATCACCATTACCACCACTACCCACTCACTACCACTAACACCCACCATCACCATTACCACCCATCACCATTACCACCACTACCCACTCACTACCACTAACACCCACCATCACCCACCATCACCATTACCACCACTACCCACTCACTACCACTAACACCCACCATCACCACCCATCACCATCACCACCCATCACCATTACCACCACTACCCACTCACTACCACTAACACCCACCATCACCACCCATCACCATACCACCACTACCCACTCACACCACTAACACCCACCATCACCACCCATCACCATCACCACCCATCACCATACCACCACTACCCACTCACTACCACTAACACCCACCATCACCACCCATCACCATTACCACCACTACCCACTCACTACCACTAACACCCACCATCACCACCCATCACCATTACCACCACTACCCACTCACTACCACTAACACCCACCATCACCACCCATCACCATTACCACCACTACCCACTCACTACCACTAACACCCACCATCACCACCCATCACCATACCACCACTACCCACTCACTACCACTAACACCACCATCACCACCCATCACCATCACCACCATCACCATTACCACCACTACCCACTCACTACCACTAACACCCACCATCACCACCCATCACCATCACCACCCATCCATCACCACCCATCACCATACCACCACACCCACCATACCACTAACACCCACCATCACCACCCATCACCATCACCCCCCATCACCATTACCACCACACCCACCACTACCACTACCACCCACCATCACCACCCATCACCATTACCACCACACCACTCACTACCACTACCACCCACCATCACCCCCCATCACCATTACCACCACTACCCACTCACTACCACTACCACCCACCATCACCACCCATCACCATTACCACCACTACCCACTCACTACCACTAACACCCACCATCACCACCCATCACCATCACCACCCATCACCATTACCACCACTACCCACTCACTACCACTAACACCCACCATCACCACCCATCACCATTACCACCACTACCCACTCACTACTACTAACACCCACCATCACCACCCATCACCATTACCACCACTACCCACTCACTACCACTAACACCCACCATCACCACCCATCACCATCACCACCCATCACCATACCACCACTACCCACTCACTACCACTAACACCCACCATCACCACCCATCACCATCACCACCACTACCCACTCACTACCACTAACACCCACCATCACCCCCCATCACCATCACCCCCCATCACCATTACCACCACTACCCACTCACTACCACTAACACCCACCATCACCACCCATCACCATTACCACCACTACCCACTCACTACCACTAACACCCACCATCACCCCCCATCACCATTACCACCACTACCCACTCACTACCACTAACACCCACCATCACCCACCATCACCATCACCACCACTACCCACTCACTACCACTAACACCCACCATCACCCCCCATCACCATTACCACCCATCACCATTACCACCACTACCCACTCACTACCACTAACACCCACCATCACCCCCCATCACCATTACCACCACTACCCACTCACTACCACTACACCCACCATCACCACCCATCACCATTACCACCACTACCCACTCACTACACTAACACCCACCATCACCCACCATCACCATCCACCACCACTACCCACTCACTACCACTAAACACCCACCATCACCCCCCATCACCATTACCACCCATCACCATTACCACCACTACCCACTCACTACCACTAACACCCACCATCACCCCCCATCACCATTACCACCACTACCCACTCACTACCACTAACACCCACCATCACCACCCATCACCATTACCACCACTACCCACTCACTACCACTAACACCCACCATCACCACCCATCACCATCACCACCCATCACCATTACCACCACTACCCACTCACTACCACTAACACCCACCATCACCACCCATCACCATTACCACCACTACCCACTCACTACTACTAACACCCACCATCACCACCCATCACCATCACCACCACTACCCACTCACTACCACTAACACCCACCATCACCCCCCATCACCATTACCACCCATCACCATTACCACCACTACCCACTCACTACCACTAACACCCACCATCACCCCCCATCACCATTACCACCACTACCCACTCACTACCACTAACACCCACCATCACCACCCATCACCATTACCACCACTACCCACTCACTACCACTAACACCCCACCATCACCACCCATCACCATTACCACCACTACCCACTCACTACCACTAACACCCACCATCACCACCCATCACCATCACCACCCATCACCATTACCACCACTACCCACTCACTACCACTAACACCCACCATCACCACCCATCACCATTACCACCACTACCCACTCACTACCACTACCACCCATCATCACCACCCACCCATTACCACTAACACCCACCATCGCCCACCAATCACCACCCATCACCATTACCACCACTACCTACCCACTACCACTACCACCCACCATCACCAACACCCACTACCACCACCACCCACCCACCCACCGCCACCCACCACCACCCACCAATCACCACCCATCACCATTACCGCCACTACCCATTCACTACCACTAACACCCACCATCACCACCCATCACCATTATCACCACTACCACCACCACCCACTACCACTACCACCAACCATCACCACCACCATCCACCCACTACCACCACCACCCACCCACCCACTAACACCCACCATCACCCACCATCACCACCCATCACCATTACCGCCACTACCCACCCACTACCACCCACCCACTACCACTACCACCCACCATCACCACCACCACCCACCCACTACCGCCAATCACCATTGCCACCACCACCCACCCACTACCACGCCACCCACCCACTACCACCAACCACAACCACCACCACCCACTACCACCATCACCACCCACCCACTACCACCACCATCACCACTACCACCCCACTACCACTACCACCCACCATCACCCCACCCACCCACTACCACCCACCATCATCACCACCCACCCACTACCACCACCACCCACCCACTACCATCCACCACCTGACTACAACCACCACCCACTACCACAACGACCACCACAACGACCATAACCCACCATCATCACCACCCACCCACTACCACCACCACCCACCCACTACCATCAACACCACCTTGACTACAACCACCACCCACTACCACAACGACCACCACAACGACCATAACCCACCATCATCACCACCCACCCACTACCACCACCACCCACCCACTACCATCAATCACCACCTTGACTACAACCACCACCCACTACCACAACGACCATAACCCACCATCATCACCACCCACCCACTACCACCACCACCCACCCACTACCATCAATCACCACCTTGACTACAACCACCACCCACTACCACAACGACCACCACAACGACCATAACCCACCATCACCACCACCACCAATTACCACCAACCATCACCACCACCTCGACTACAAACACCACCACTACCACCCACCACCACGCACTACTACCCACTACCACCCACGGCCACCTCCAGCACCACCCTCCCCCACTACCACGACCACCACCCCTCTAATATCCACGAAGATCTGACATTATATGTCGGCAAAGACAGACCCATAGAATTGCACAGAGACTATGGACCTACACAGAGACACATGGACTTACACAGAGACCCATGGACTTACACAGAGACCTATAGACATAGACAGAGACCCATGGACTTACACAGAGACATACACTTACACAGAGACCCATGGACTTACATACAGAGACATACACTTACACAGAGACCCATGGACTTACACAGAGACCCATGGAATTACACAGAGACCCATGGACTTACACAGAGACCCATGGACTTATACAGAGACCCATGGACTTACACAGAGACCTATAGACATAGACAGAGACCCATGGACTTACACAGAGACCCATGGACCTACACAGAGACCCATGGACTTACACAGAGACCCATGGACTTACTTACAGAGACATACACTTACACAGAGACCCATGGACCTACACAGAGACCCATGGACCTACACAGAGACCCATGGACTTACACAGAGACCCATGGACTTACACAGAGACCCATGGACTTACACAGAGACCCATGGACTTACACAGAGACCCATGGATTACACAGAGACCCATGGACTTACACAGAGACCCATGGACTTACACAGAGACCCATGGACTTACGCAGAGACCCATGGAATTACACAGAGACCCATGGACTTACACAGAGACCCATGGACTTACACAGAGACCCATGGAATTACACAGAGACCCATGGACTTACACAGAGACCCATGGACTTACACAGAGACCCATGGACTTACACAGAGATCCATGGACTTACACAGAGACCCATGGACTTACACAGAGACCCATGGACTTACACAGAGACCCATGGACTTACACAGAGACCCATGGACATACACAGAGACCCATGGACCTACACAGAGACCCATGGACTTACACAGAGACCATGGACTTACACAGAGACCCATGGACTTACACAGAGACCCTGGACATACACAGAGACCCATGGACCTACACAGAGACCCATGGACTTATACAGAGACCCATGGACTTACACAGAGACCCATGTACACAGAGACCCATGGACCTACACAGAGACCCATGGACTTACACAGAGACCATGGACTTACACAGAGACCCATGGACTTACACAGAGACCCATGGACTTACACAGAGACCCATGGACTTACACAGAGACCCATGGACTTACACAGAGACCCATGGACTTACACAGAGACATACACTTACACAGAGACCCATGGACTTACACAGAGACCCATGGACTTACACAGAGACCCATGGACTTACACAGAGACCCATGGACTTACACAGAGACCCATGGACTTACACACAGAGACCCATGGACTTACACAGAGACCTATGGACTTACACAGAGACCCATGGACTTACTTACAGAGACATACACTTACACACAGAGCCATAGACTTACACTTACTGTCCTGGGCCTCCCCGAGGTCGACTCGGCCTCAAATGAGTACCTGGTGCGGTGTGTAGTAAACATCGCCACTGGGGAGACAAAGGCGGCCGGGCGTGGTGATGGCCACCACCCCCTCGTGTGCCGTTCCGGCCTTCATAGGCGCTCGCTAACATCACTTGACCCAACAGTCTGCGAAGGCTACGTGGGGGATCTTTGTCTTTATTTGCGTGCGTGCGTGTGTGTGTGCGTGTGTGCGTGCATGCGTATGTGCGTGTGTGTGCGCGTGTGTGTGTGTGTGTGCGTGTGTGTGTGTGTGTGCGTGTGTGCGTGTGTGCGCGTGTGCGCGTGTGCGTGCGTGTGTGCGTGTTTGCGTGTTTGCGTGTGCGCGCGTGTCTGCGTGTGTGTGCGTGTGTGTGCGTGTGTGTGCGTGTATGTACGTATGCGTGTGTGCGTGCATGCGTTTGTGCATGTGTGTGTGTGCGTGCGTGCGTGTGTGTGTGTGTGCGTGTGTGCGCGTGTGTGTGTGCGTGCGTGTGTGTGTGTGCGTGTGCGTGTGTGTGTGTGCGTGCGTGCGTGTGTGTGTGTGTGTGTGCGCGTGTGTGTGTGCGTGCGTGTGTGTGTGTGCGTGCGTGCGTGTGTGTGTGTGTGCGTGTGTGCGCGTGTGTGTGCGTGCGTGTGTGTGTGTGTGCGTGCGTGCGTGTGTGTGTGTGTGTGCGTGCGCGTGTGTCCAGGGAGCGTAAGCTGGGCCGTGAGGACTCTGGCAGCTCGGAGCAGTGCTCCGTCGCTTCTCCTCCTCCCCGTGGCGACTCCAAGGGCTCGCTCAAGCTCAACGGCAAGGGTGAGCCACGGGGTGGGGGGGGGGGGGCGGTGGGGGGCACGGTGGGGGGCACGGTGGGGGGCAGGGTGTGCGTTTGTGGGGTGCGTGGCGCCGTAGGTGTGCGTTGCCGAGCGTGTTGACGCGGTGAGTTGCGTGCGTCGCGTCTGTTGCTGCGGCGGCTTCGCAAGCGGTGGGCGTCGGTAGCGGCGCCCGCATGTGGTGTACTCACGGTGGTGGTGTGTGGTGGTGTGGTGTGTGGCGGTGGTGTGGTGTGGTGGTGGTGTGGTGTGCAGGCGAGGCGTCGCGTGGCAGGAGTTGGCTGGTGGGCGGGGTGAGTGACACGGACAGCGGCAGCGGCAGCAGCGAGTCGCGCTCACTCGACTCACCCTCCGCCAGCCCCGGTAGGTGGCACCGGCGGCCACAACCACCACAACTACACCACCACCACACCACCACTACTACACCACCACTACTACACCACCACTACCACTAACACCACTACTACTACACCACCACTACACCACCACCACTACCACCACCACTACACCACCACTACACCACCACAAATACACAACCACTACACCACCACCACAACCACCACCACTACACCACAACTACAACCACTACTACACCACCACTACTACCACCACTACACCACCACCACCATTACACCACCACTACTACACCACCACCACTACACCACCACTACACCACCACTACCCCACTACTACACCACCACCACTACAACACCACCACCTGCTCCATGAGTGACGCGCAGAGGCATGGACGGTTGGTGCTACCACCACCGCAACCACCACAATTACTACCATCACCACCACCACCACACCACAACCACCACAATTACTACCACCATCACCCCCACCCATCACCGCAACCACCACCACAACCACCACAATTACTACCACCATCACCACCACCACCATCACCGCAACCACCACCACCACAACCACCACAATTACTACCACCACCACCGCAACCACCACACCACAACCACCACAATTACTACCACCACCACCACCACCGCAACCACCACAATTACTACCATCATCACCACCACCACCACAACACCACAATTACTACCACCATCACCACCACCACCACACCACAACCACCACAATTACTACCACCACCACCATCACCACCACCACCACACCACAACCACCACAATTACTACCACCATCACCACCACCACCACCATCACCGCAACCACCACAATTACTACCACCATCACCACCACCACCATCACCGCAACCACCACCACCGCAACCACCACAATTACTACCATCATCACCACCACAACCACCACAATACACCATCATCACCACCACCACCACAATTACCACCATCATCACCACCACTACCACCGCAACCACCGCAATTACTACCATCACCACCGCAACCACCGCAATTACTACCATCACCACCGCAACCACTACAATTACCACCATCATCACCACCACCACCACAACCACCACAATTACTACCACCATCACCACCACCACCACACCACAACCACCACAATTACTACCACCACCACCATCACCGCAACCACCACAATTACCACCATCATCATCACCACCACCGCAACCACCACAATTACTACCACCATCATCACCACCACCACCACCACAACCACACTGCCACATCACACCATATCCACACCGCACCATGCCACCACACCACACCGATCCACCTCGTGGTGCCACCTTGCCAGCCTTCATCGGCGCGCTGCTGCTGTTGCTGCTACTCGCTAACAGCCCTTGCCCCAGCAGCCTGTTAACAGCTACACGGGGGGAAGGAACCTTTGTCTGTGTGTGTATATACGGAGAGCGGTGGCGCAGTGGTTGCACACCCGGTGACCCGAGTTCGAATTCCTGTTCACAGCAAGCAGCATATCAGTGACGGCGAATAATTAAACGAAGCTAAACTTGTTTTTATTTTTTAAATCCTTTATATTAAGTTCACTCGCTTGCTTGCTTGCGCGCTTACGACCGTGCAAATCTTTCGGTCGTTTTTTAACCCACTTCCCGTGATCCAATCGAGCTGACATTTTCCACACAGACTCGTTGTGCGTGACAATTAATGGTCGTGAAAAAATGTTTCCAAAATGTTACACTTTTTAGGACAAAAATATTATATTTAATTACCAATTGCTTAATGGTGGCATGCAATCATCTGACCCATAGGTGGCAGCCATCTCAAGCCAGAGGACGAGAGGACTCTAGCCGCCACGCATATAAAGGATTTAGAGTGAAAAAGTTTGTTTTTACGGGTTATACTTGTTACCAGGTAAGGCACCGCTGAGATACGTAGCTTTTTTTTCAGAAGCGACCTGGATCATGGGTTTAATTATTAAACCAAACGGGAAAAAAATGAACCCGTAAAAACAAAGTTTTTCACTATAAATCCTTTATATGCGTGGCGGCTAGAGTCCTCTCGTCTGTGGTTGAGATGGCTGCCACCTATGGGTCAGATGATTGCCTGCCACCATTAAGCAATTGGTAATTAAATATAAAAAAAAATCCTCAAAAGTGTAAAATTTAGCAAATTCTTTTTCACGAAAATAAATTGTCACGCACAACGAGTCTGTGTGCAAAATGTCAGCTCGATTGGATCACGGGAAGTGGGTTAAAAAACGACCGAAAGATTTGCACGGTCGTAAGCGCGCAAGCAAGCAAGAGAACTTAATATAAAGGATTTAAATAAAAACGACCGAAAGATTTGCACGGTCGTAAGCGCGCAAGCAAGCAAGCAAGCGAACTTAATATAAAGGATTTAAAAACAGGAAGTCCCGGAGAAAATCCACACCACCACGGGGAGAACCATGCAAACTCCAAATATACAGCAGCAGGCGTCAGGGTCAGGATTGAACCCACGACCTCCTGTATACCAGGCGAGGTAGTTAACATCTCTTAGCCACACGAATCAAAACCCGTTTGTGACCTCTGCCATAGCATGATCCCCCTCTCACCCCCCCCCTCCACCGTGTGACCTCTGCACCCAGGTGACTTCATGCGCAAGCTGCCCCGTACCCCGTCCACAGGCACCATGTCCTCCGTGGACGATCTCGACGACACCGACCCGTGCAGCCCTGCCGACGGGGGTAGCACCGCTCGCCCACACTCGCCCACGCTGCTCGCCACGCTGCTCGCCCTCTCTCCGAGTCGTCCCCTGTCTGTGCGAGTAATCCCCCCCGCCTCCTATCCCCTCTCCGAGTCGTCCTCTCTTTCTCAGTCGTCCCCCCTCTCTCTCTCTGAGTCGTCCTTCCCCTCCCCCTCTCTCCACGAGAGTGAGCGGCGCAGCGTCACGAGCTGACGTCACCGTCACCGTCACTCCCAATCACCGTTAGCGTCACTACCGTCACCGTCACTACCATCACCATCACCGTCACCACCATCACCGTCACTACCATCCCCATCACCGTCACTACCATCACCGTTAGCATCACTCCCATCACCGTCACTACCATCACAGTCACCACCGTTGCCATCCCCATCACCATCACCGTCACTACCATCACAGTCACCACCGTTATCATCACCATTACCGTTACCATCACTATTGTCAACTACTACCATCACAGTCACCACCGTCACCGTCACTACCATCACAGTCACCACCGTCACCGTCACTACCATCCCATCACCGTCACTACCATCACCGTTAGCATCACTCCCATCACCGTCACTACCATCACAGTCACCACCGTTACCATCACCGTCACCGTCACTACCATCCCATCACCGTCACCGTCACTACCATCACCGTTAGCGTCACTCCCATCACCGTCACTACCATCACAGTCACCACCGTTGCCATCCCCATCACCATCACCGTCACTACCATCACAGTCACCACCGTTATCATCACCATTACCGTTACCATCACTATTGTCAACTACTACCATCACAGTCACCACCGTCACCGTCACTACCATCCCCATCACCGTCGCTACCGTCGTCACCACCATCACCATCACTACCATCACCGTCACCGTCACGACCGTCACATTCACCACCGTCACCATCACCGCCACCGTCACTACCATCCCCATCACGGTCACTACCGTCGTCACTACCATCCCCATCACCGTCACCGTCACTACCATCACGGTCACTACCGTCGTCACTACCACCGTCACTACCGTCACCACCACCGTCACTACCGTCGTCACCACCACCGTCACTACCGTCACCACCACCGTCACTACCGTCGTCACCACCGTCACTACCGTCGTCACCACCGTCACTACCGTCGTCACTACCACCGTCACTACCGTCACCACCACCGTCACTACCGTCACCACCACCGTCACTACCGTCACCACCACCGTCACTACCGTCGTCACCACCCCGTCATACGTCGTCACACCACCGTCACTACCGTCGTCACTACCACCGTCACTACCGTCACCACCACCGTCACTACCGTCACCACCGTCACTACCGTCAACACCACCGTCACTACCCGTCACCACCACCGTCACTACCGTCGTCACCACCGCCGTCACTACCGTCGTCACCACCGTCACTACCGTCGTCACCACCGCCGTCACTACCGTCGTCACCACCGTCACTACCGTCGTCACCACCACCGTCACTACCGTCAACCACCGTCACTACCGTCACCACCACCGTCACTACCGTCGTCACCACCACCTTCACTACCGTCCCCGTGCGTGCGTCTCGCAGACGGGCCGGCGGTGGGGCCGCGTCGTCCGGAGTGGGGGGCCCCGAGGGGCCATGCTCCTCCCCCCCTCCTCCTCCTCCTCCTCGTCGTCCTTCACCAAGGCGGTGCTGTCGGAGGCGGCGCGCTCCCACCGGCTGCGCAAGCTGCGAGCGCCGTCGCGTTGCCGCGCCTGCGACACGTTCATCTACTTCCAGGGCGCCGAGTGCCAGGAGGTGGGCGCACCATCCACCCCCCCCCCCCCCCCCGTGTCTCTGTCTCTCTCGGTGTCTCTGTCGGTGTGTCTCTGTCGGTGTGTCTCTCTGTGTCTCTGTCTGTCTCTCTGTGTCTGTCTCTCTGTGTCTCTGTCTGTCTCTCTGTCTCTCTGTGTCTGTCTCTCTGTGTCTTTGTCTGTCTCTCTGTCTCTCTTGGTGTCTCTCTGTCTCTGTCTGTCTCTCTCTGTCTGTGTCTCTCTATCTGTCTGTCTCTGTTTTTCTATCCGTGTCTGTCTGTCTCTGTCTGTCTCTGTCTGTCTCTCTCTCTCTGTCTGTGTCTCTGTCTGTGTCTCTGTCTGTCTGTCTGTGTCTCTGTCTGTGTGTGTCTCTGTGTCTCTGTCTGTCTCTGNCTGTCTGTCTCTGTCTGTCTGTGTCTCTCTATCTGTCTGTCTCTCTCTCTCTGTGTCTCTGTCTGTCTCTCTCTGTTTGTCTCTGTCTGTATCTCTCTGTCTGTCTCTGTCTGTCTCTGTCTGTCTGCCTTTATCTGTCTGTGTCTCTCTCTTTGTCTCTCTGCGTCTCTGTCTGAGTTGTCCTCTCTCTCTCTGTGTCTCCGAGTCGTTCTCCCCCTATCCCTGAGTCGTTCTCTCTCTGAGACGTCCAGTCTCCGAGTCATCCTCTCTCTCTCCGAGTCGTCCTCTCTCCCCCTATCCCTGAGTCGTTCTCTCTCTCGGTTGTTCTCTCTCTGAGTCGTCCAGTCTCCGAGTCATCCTTCCTCTCTCTCTCTGAGTCATCCTCTCACCCTCTCGCCGTTGTGCCACCCGCCTGCCCGCCCAGTGCCTGCTGGCGTGCCACAAGAAGTGCCTCGAGTCCCTGGCGGTGCGCTGCTGCTCGCGCGAGCGCCGCACCGCTCCGCCCTCCCCGCTGACGTCACCGTCGCCGGCGTCACCGGCGTCACCGTCGGCGTCGGCGGCAGCGTCACCGGCGCCGCACGGCGGTGACGTCGCGAGCGGCGTGCCGGAGCCGGTTCGGCTGTGCGTGAGCGAGATCGAGCGGCGAGCCATGACGCTCAAGGTGGGGCGGTGACCGTCGGTGTGCACTCGGTGGTGGGGTGGTGGGGGGGGGGCGGGGTATGGCTGGTGGGGGGTATGGCTGGTAGGGGGGGGTGTGGGGGTGGTTGGCTGGTGGGGGGTGTCTGGTGGGGGGGTGTCGGGGGTATGGCTGGTGGGGGGGGGGTGTGGGGGAGTGTGTCTGGTGGGGGGGTATGGCTGGTGGGGGGGAGAGGCGAGGGGGTATGGCTGGTGGGGGGGGGTGTGGGGGGTATGGTTTGTGGTGGGGGGTGGGGTGGCTGGTGGGGGGGGCATGTCCGGCGTGACACCCTCAGCACAGGACGCATTCACCACCCGCCTAACCTCACCACCACACACCGTGACACTCTCACCACTCACCACTCACCAGACCATTCACCAAAAACACTCACCACTCACCGGACAAACTCGCCACTCACCGCACACACTCGCCACTCACCAAACCACTCACCGGACACGCCACTCACCCGCCACCGTGCGTGCAGGGGATCTACCGAGTGAACGAACACACCACTCACCGCACACACTCGCCACTCACCAAACCACTCACCGGACACACTCACCACTCACCAACACTCACCGGACACACTCACCACTCACCAAACCACTCACCGGACACACCACTCAGCGCACAAACTCACCACTCACCGCACACACTTGCCACTCACCGCACAAACTCACCACTCACCGCACACACTCGCCACTCACCGCACAAACTCACCAAACCACTCACCGGACACACCACTCACCGCACAAACTCACCACTCACCGCACAAACTCACCACTCACCGCACACACTCACCAAACCATTCACCGGACACACCACTCACCCGCCGCCGTGCGTGCGTGCCTGCAGGGGATCTACCGAGTGAACGAACACACCACTCACCGAACAAACTCACCACTCACCGCACACACTCGCACTCACCGCACAAACTCACCAAACCACTCACCGGACACACCACTCACCGCACAAACTCACCACTCACCGCACACACTCGCCACTCACCGCACAAACTCACCAAACCATTCACCGGACACACCACTCACCGCACAAACTCACCACTCACAGCACACACTCGCCACTCACCGCACAAACTCACCAAACCACTCACCGGACACACCACTCACCGCACAAACTCACCACTCACCGCACACACTCGCCACTCACCGCACAAACTCACCAAACATTCACCGGACACACCACTCACCGCACAAACTCACCACTCACAGCACACACTCGCCACTCACCGCACAAACTCACCAAACCACTCACCGGACACACCACTCACCGCACAAACTCACCACTCACCGCACACACTCGCCACTCACCGCACAAACTCACCAAACCACTCACCGGACACACCACTCACCGCACAAACTCACCACTCACCGCACACACTCGCCACTCACCGCACAAACTCACCAAACCACTCACCGGACACACCACTCACCGCACAAACTCACCACTCACCGCACACACTCGCCACTCACCGCACAAACTCACCAAACCACTCACCGGACACACCACTCACCGAACAAACTCACCACTCACCGCACACACTCGCCACTCACCGCACAAACTCACCAAACCACTCACCGGACACACCACTCACCGCACAAACTCACCACTCACCGCACACACTCACCACTCACCGCACACACTCACCACTCACCAGACACACTCACCACTCACCAGACACACTCACCACTCGCCAAACCACTCACCGGACAAACTCACCACTCACCGCACACACTCACCACTCACCGGACACACCACTCACCAGACACACTCACCACTCACCAAACCACTCACCAGACACACTCACCACTCACCACACACACTCACCACTCACCAGACCACTCACCAGACACACTCACCACTCACCGCACACACTCACCACTCACCAAACCACTCACCAGACACACTCACCACTCACCGCACACACCCACCACTCACCAGACACACTCACCACTCGCCAAAGCACTCACCGCACACACTCACCACTCACCAGACACACTCACCACTCACCAGACCACTCACCAGACACACTCACCACTCACCGCACACACCCACCACACACCAGACACACTCACCACTCGCCAAACCACTCACCGCACACACTCACCACTCACCGGACACACCACTCACCAGACCACACCACTCACCAGACCTCTTACTCACCAGACACACTCACCACTCACCACACACTCACCACTCACCAAACCACTCACCGCACACACTCACCACTCACCACCCACCACTCACCAGACACACTCACCACTCACCAACACACTCACCACTCACCACTCACCACTCACCAACACACTCACCACTCACCACTCACCAACACACTCACCACTCACTCACCACTCACCACTCACCAAACCACCACCGCACACACTCACCACTCACCAGACACACTCACCACTCACCAAACCACTCACCAGACACACTCACCACTCACCAGACNCACTCACCACTCACCAAACCACTCACCAGACACACTCACCACTCACCAAACCACTCACCGCACACACTCACCACTCACCAGACACACTCACCACTCACCAAACCACTCACCAGACACACTCACCACTCACCAGACNCACTCACCACTCACCAAACCACTCACCAGACACACTCACCACTCACCAAACCACTCACCGCACACACTCACCACTCACCAAACCACTCACCGCACACACTCACCACTCACCGCACACACTCACCACTTACCAAACCACTCACCGCACACACTCACCACTCACCAGACACACCCACCACTCACCAGACACACTCACCACTCGCCAAACCACTCACCAGACACACTCACCACTCACCAAACCACTCCCCGTACACACTCACCACTCACCAAACCACTCACCGGACACACTCACCACTCACCGCACACACTCACCACTCGCCAAACCACTCACCAGACACACTCACCACTCGCCAAACCACTCACCAGACACACTCACCACTCACCAAACCACTCACCGCACACACTCACCACTCACCGCACACACCCACCACTCACCAGACACACTCACCACTCGCCAAACCACTCACCAGACACACTCACCACTCACCAAACCACTCCCCGTACACACTCACCACTCACCAAACCACTCACCGTACACACTCACCACTCACCGCACACACTCACCACTCGCCAAACCACTCACCAGACACACTCACCACTCGCCAAACCACTCACCAGACACACTCACCACTCACCAAACCACTCACCAGACACACTCACCACTCACCAAACCACTCACCGCACACACTCACCACTCACCAGACACACCCACCACTCACCAGACCACTCACCACTCGGCCAAACCACTCACAGACACACTCACCACTCACCAAACCACTCCCCGTACACACTCACCACTCACCAAAACCACTCACCGGACACACTCACCACTCACCGCACACACTCACCACTCGCCAAACCACTCACCAGACACACTCACCACTCGCCAAACCACTCACCAGACACACTCACCACTCACCAAACCACTCACCAGACACACTCACCACTCACCAAACCACTCACCGCACACACTCACCACTCACCGCACACACCCACCACTCACCAGACACACTCACCACTCACCAGACACACTCACCACTCACCACTCACCAGACACACTCACCACTCACCACTCACCAGACACACTCACCACTCACCACTCACCAACACACTCACCACTCACCACTCACCAAACCACTCACCGCACACACTCACCACTCACCAGACCACTCACCACTCACCAAACCACTCACCAGACACACTCACCACTCACCAGACACACTCACCACTCACCAAACACTCACCAGACACACTCACCACTCACCAAACCACTCACCGCACACACTCACCACTCACCAGACACACTCACCACTCACCAGACCACTCACCACTCACCAGACCACTCACCACTCACCAAACCACTCACCAGACACACTCACCACTCACCAAACCACTCACCGCACACACTCACCAAACCACTCACCGCACACACTCACCAAACCACTCACCGCACACACTCACCACTCACCGCACACACTCACCACTCACCAAACCACTCACCGCACACACTCACCACTCACCAGACACACCCACCACTCACCAGACACACTCACCACTCGCCAAACCACTCACCAGACACACTCACCACTCACCAAACCACTCCCCGCACACACTCACCACTCACCAAACCACTCACCGGACACACTCACCACTCACCGCACACACTCACCACTCGCCAAACCACTCACCAGACACACTCACCACTCACCAAACCACTCACCGCACACACTCACCACTCACCAAACCACTCACCGCACACACTCACCACTCACCGCACACACTCACCACTCACCAAACCACTCACCGCACACACTCACCACTCACCAGACACACCCACCACTCACCAGACACACTCACCACTCGCCAAACCACTCACCAGACACACTCACCACTCACCAAACCACTCCCCGCACACACTCACCACTCACCAAACCACTCACCGGACACACTCACCACTCACCGCACACACTCACCACTCGCCAAACCACTCACCAGACACACTCACCACTCGCCAAACCACTCACCAGACACACTCACCACTCGCCAAACCACTCACCAGACACACTCACCACTCACCAAACCACTCACCAGACACACTCACCACTCACCAAACCACTCACCGGACACACTCACCACTCACCGCACACACTCACCACTCACCGCACACACACACCACTCACCAGACACACCCACCACTCACCAGACACACTCACCACTCACCAAACCACTCACCGCACACACTCACCACTCACCGCACACACTCACCACTCACCACTCACCAAACCACTCACCAGACACACTCGCCACTCACGGCACAAACTCACCAAACCACTCACCGGAAACACTCACCACTCACCCGCCGCCGTGCGTGCGTGCGTGCAGGAGATCTACCGAGTGAACGAACACACCACTCACCGGACACACTCACCACTCACCAAACCACTCACCAGACACACTCACCACTCACCGCACACACTCACCAGACCACTCACCGCACACACTCACCACTCACCGCACACACTCACCACTCACCAAACCACTCACCAGACACACTCACCACTCACCGCACACACTCACCACTCACCAGACACACCCACCACTCACCAGACACACTCACCACTCACCGCACACACTCACCAGACCATTCCACGAACACACCACTCACCGCACAAACTCTCCACTCACCGCACACACTCGCCAGACCACTCACCGGACATACTCGCCACTCACCAAACCACTCACCGGACACACTCACCACTCACCAAACCACTCACCAGACACACTCACCACTCACCCGCCGCCGCCGTGCGTGCGTGCGTGCAGGGGATCTACCGAGTGAACGAACACACCACTCACCCGACATACTCACCACTCACCGCACACACTCACCAGACCACTCACCACTCACGGCACAAACTCACCAAACCACTCACCGGACACACCCACCACTCACCGCACACACTCACCAGACAAACTCACCACTCACCAAACCACTCACCGACACACCACTCGTCAAACCACTCACCAGACACACTCACCACTCACCAAACCACTCACCGGACACACTCACCACTCGTCAAACCACTCACCAGACACACTCACCACTCACCAAACCACTCACCGGACACACTCACCACTCACCAAACCACTCACCGCACACACTCACCACTCGCCAAACCACTCACCGGACACACTCACCACTCGCCAAACCACTCACCAGACACACTCACCACTCGCCAAACCACTCACCAGACACACTCACCACTCACCAAACCACTCACCAGACACACTCACCACTCACCAAACCACTCACCGGACACACTCACCACTCACCGCACACACTCACCACTCACCGCATACACTCACCACTCACCAGACACACCCACCACTCACCAGACACACTCACCACTCACCAAACCACTCACCGCACACACTCACCACTCACCGCACACACTCACCACTCACCGCACACACTCACCACTCACCGCACACACTCACCACTCACCAGACACACCCACCACTCACCAGACACACTCGCCACTCACCGCACACACTCACCAAACCACTCACCACACACACTCACCACTCACCAGACACACTCACCACTCACCGCACACACTCACCACTCACCACTCACCCGCCGTGCGTGCGTGCAGGGGATCTCCCGAGTGAACGAACACACCACTCACCGGACACACTCACCACTCACCCGCCGTGCGTGCGTGCGTGCAGGGGATCTACCGAGTGAACGGGGTGAAGTCTCGAGTGGAGCGCCTCTGCCAGGCGATGGAGGGGGCGCGCCCCGGGGCGCCCCCCGACCTCCAGCAGGCTTCTCCGCACGATGTGAGCAACGTGCTCAAGCTGTACCTGCGCCAGGTGAGAGGAGGAGACAGGCACTAAAAGCATCAATTTAAGAAAAAAATGTACCAAGTTCATGTATTAGGTATATAGCCCTGTGAGCCATTCGGCTCTTGAATCGGGTGCTAACCGCAAGAAACAAAAAACGGAAACATGAACAAGAAAACATGTTAAAGTGAATTTCGATTGAAAGCTTCTTTCGTGACTGCAGGGATTCATCTTCTTGGTTCTTTCGGTAAAGTCACGTAGAAGGGAAATAATAAAATAATGAAAATAAAACAAAATAAAATAATTCTCACGACGTTTCGGCCACAACGCAAGCAGCTGTTCTCAGGTGAAGAACAGGTCTGTCGAGGAGACAGCGTCAAATTTGACAGACCTGTTCTTCACCTGAGGACGGCTGCTTGCGTTGTGGCCGAAACGTCGTGAAATTATTTTATTTTTCTTCTTGGTTCTTTCGGTAAAGTCACGTAGAAGGGAAGTAATAAAATAATAAAATAAAACATAATAAAATAATTCTCACGACGTTTCGGCCACAACGCAAGCAGCCGTTCTCAGGTGAGAACATCTGTCGAGGAGACAGCGTCTGAAATTTCCGACAGACCTGTTCTTCACCTGAGGACGGCTGCTTCGTTGTGAAACGTCGTGAGTTATTTTATTTTTCTTCTTGGTTCTTTCGGTAAAGTCACGTAGAAGGGAAGTAATAAAATAATAAAATAAAACATAATAAAATAATTCTCACGACGTTTCGGCCACAACGCAAGCAGCCGTCCTCAGGTGAAGAATGAAACACCACCAAGCTTGGAGCGTATATTTAAGCTGGTTATTTCCCTTCTACGTGACTTTACCGAAAGAACCAAGAAGATCTTAAAGTGACTATGTGACTGAGTGCAAACAGAAAATCCAAGAAAAGACAGCAAAATATTGCGGGAAAAAACACCGTACACCAACGCTGTGTGTGCAGCAGGCTGAGGCCACTTAGGGGAGGCCCAAAGACCGGTTCAGATAATCGCCACTGATATTGGCCGTGAGCGGGAATCGAACCCGTGTCGCCGGGTTCGTAGCGCAGCGCGCTAACCGCTACACTACCACACAGACAAAGTCAAAGATGCACAGACGCAAAGATGCAGTGCTATCGTCAACACCAGCATCATCATCATCAGCGTCCTCTTCACTGCCACCGTGATTACCAGGATCACCACCACTACTACCACTGCCACGTTGCCACCACCTCCTCCATCATCACCGCCACCACCGCCACCACCGCCACCACCGCCACCACCACCACCACCACCGCCATCACCACCACCACGGCCACCACCACCACCACCGCCGCCGCCACCACCGCCACCACCATCACCCCATCACCACCACCACCCCATCACCACCACCCCCATCACCGCCCCCATCATGTCATCACCACCATCACCACCCCCATCACCACCACCACCACCACCGCCACCACCCCATCACCACCACCACCCCCATTACGACCGCCACCACCACGGCCATCGCCACCACCACCACCGCCACCATCACCACCACCACCCCCATTACGACCACCACCACCGCCACCACCACCGCCGCCACCACCGCCGCCACCACCACCACCTCTAAGCGAGGACCCGCCGCTCACATTCTGTCCCCAGCTGCCGGAGCCCATCATCCCGGGCGAGCTGTACCACCGCTTCATCCGGCTGGCGCGGGACGGGCCCGCCTCGCCGGGGCCGCTGGCGCCCGACGGCTCCTTGGGCCGCGACTCTCCACCTCCTCCTCCGTCACCGCTCTCGGCGTCACCGCCGCGCTGTCGTCAGAGAGCGGCGGTAACGGCGGCGGCATCGCAGGGCAGCTGAAAGCGCTGCTGGCGCGCTTACCGGAGCCTAACCGCTCCACCCTGGAATACATCATTGCCCACCTGCACCGGTGAGTTGGTGTGGAGCGGGTGGGCGGGTGGGTGAGCGACGGGGGTGAGTGCGGCGAGGGAGCGTATGGGTGAGAAATGGGTTGAGTGGTTGAGCAAGTGGGTGAGTGTTTAAGCGAGTGGGTGAGCAACGGGTGAGTGGTTGAGCAAGTGGGTGAGCAAGGGGGTGAGTGGGTGAACGAGTGGGTGAGCAAGGGGGTGAGTGGTTGAGCGAGTGGGTGAGCAAGAGGTGAGTGGTTGAGCGAGTGGGTGAGCAAGGTAGCGAGAGGGTGAGCGAGGGGCGAGTGGGTGAGCAAGGGGCGAGTGGTGAACGAGTGGGTGAGCAAGGGGTGAGTGGGTGAGCGAGGGGTGAGCAAGGGGTGAGTGGTCGAGCGAGTGGATGAGCAAGTGGGCGAGTGGTTGAGCGAGTGGGTGAGCAAGGGGTGAGTGGTTGAGCAAGGGGGTGAGTGGTCGAGCGAGTGGGTGAGCAAGGGGGTGAGTGGTTGAGCAAGGGGGTGAGTGGTCGAGCGAGTGGGTGAGAAAGGGGGTGAGGGGTGAGCAAGGGGGTGAGTGGTCGAGCGAGGGGTGAGCAAGAGGGTGAGTGGTTGAGCGAATGGGTGAGCAAGGTAGCGAGAGGGTGAGGAAGGGATAGAGTGGTTGAGTGAGTGGGTGAGCAATGGGGTGAGTGGTTGAGCGAGCGAGTAAGAAAGGGGGTGAGTGGTCGAGCGAGTGGGTGAGAAAGGGGGCGAGTGGTTAAGAGAGAGTGGGTGAGCAAGGGGGTGAGTGGTTGAGCAAGGGGGTGAGTGGTCGAGCGAGTGGATGAGCAAGTGGGCGAGTGGTTGAGCGAGTGGGTGAGCAAGGTGGCGAGTGGTCGAGCGAGTGAGCGGGTAAGTGTGGTGAGTGTATCGGTGGGTGAGTGATTCGGCAAGCGGCTGGGCGAGCGACTGAGTTCATGGTTCCTCCAAGTGGCGAGTGGGTATGTATCCACGAGTTCGTTCAACTTCTTCCGCACCGAACGCAGCTAATCGGAGGTGGGTGTGTACACAGTTGCCCATGCCAGTGGAAGAGAGTGTACGGTCTGCGGTGTCTGCCGAGGTACGCTCAGGATGGGACTTGAAAGTTAAATGTTGGCTGTAATGGAACGCCACCATTCACCCTGCCCCCCACGTGACCCCCTCCCCCCACTCCCCCCTTGTCACTCTCTGCTACCCACGTGCCCACCCCCCACGTGACCCCCTCCCCCACTCCCCCTTGTCACTGCTACCCACGTGACCCCCCTGCCCCACCCCCACGTGACCCCCCTCCCCCACTCCCCCCTTGTCACTGCTACCCACGTGACCCCCCTCCCCCACCCACGTGACCCCCCTGACCCCCCCCCNACGTGACCCCCCTGCCCCCCCCAGGGTGTCCCGCTGTGAGAAAGAGAACAAGATGTCGGCCGGGAACCTGGGCATCGTATTTGGGCCGACGCTGATGAGGTCGCGACCCCCCCTCGCGATGGCGTCGCCGCCTCGTGGGGGGGGCTCCCTGCAGCGGCCCCCTCTCCTCACTGGCCGACTACCCGAGCCAGGCGCGCGTCGTGCAGCTGCTCATCTCTCACTGGCCCTCGCTAGCGCCCTCGCCGGCGCCCTCACCGGCGCCTTCGCCGGCGCCCGGCGCTGACGCCAACGACGCCAACGACGCCAACACCGCCGCCGCCGAGGTGCAGGGCGAGAGTGCGACGTCAACGACGCCGCCGGCGCCGGACGTGGCACCGGCGTGCCACCTCGATGCCGCTTCTCCCGCCACCGCCGGCGCCTCCACGTCCACCTCCCCCTCCTCTGCGAGCAGCGCCGGATCTCCGGACACGTTTCCCCGTCGTGGCGGCGGCTCCGTGGAGGAGCCCGCGCCGGCGCCGCTTGCCGTGGCCGCGCAGCCGGCGCTCCGGCAAACCCGGCGGCGGCGGCGCCGTCGTCGAGGCCGGGCGCCGGTGTTGGCGGCGGCTGCGTGGTGGTGGTGCGGCGCGAGGTGGGCGGCAACGGCGCCGGCGGCGGTGACGGCGGTACGGAGGAGCCGTTCACCCCGGTGCGGGTGGTGCAGGTGAAGCTGTCGCGGATTAACCTGGCGGACGCCCGGCACAACCGCGCCGGCGTCGCCGGTGCCCCGCCGGCGGAACGACGCGCCGCCAGTGTCGCCGCGGCAACGCTAGAGGAGCCGTGCGCTCGCCGGGACGCCGCCGCCGCCGGTGACGCCGCCGCGTCCCCGGTGCCCTCCGGCACCTTCCGCTCCACGCTGGTGCGGTGCCCGCCCACCGCCGATTCGGCGTCGGTGCCGAGGGACGGCCGTGCGAGCTCACCGTGAGCCGGCCGTGCGGCGGCGGCGGTGGTGGCGCGGCGCCGGCGGTGGTTGCCGGTGCCGGTGAACCAGCACGGGAGCCGGCGGGGGGGCGCAGGCCAAGGGGGGGGCGGCACGTGCGGTGCCCCCGGCCTCCGCTCGACCGGCGCGCCACGCGACTTCGACGTGGATGGTCGCGCCGACTTTGTGTGACGCGCCGATGGTTCGGGCTGAACCGGCGATGAATCCCGGCGCGCCCGTCTTGCCGCAACAGCAGCAGCAGCAGTATTATTGTTGTTACGATGTACGCACGCGCGCGTGTACATGTGGTGGACTTCTTTCGCACCGGATGTAGCCGACCGTGCTAATCGGAGGTGCGGGAGAAGGATGGTGGCGGTGATGGTGGCGGCGGTGGTTTTAAATGTCAAGCGGGCCTCGCCCCCCAACCCGGCCTAGCCCCCCCCCCAACCCATAACCCTTCTCGCGTGACGATCGCCTTGTACCGCACAGGGCAGCTGCCACTGGGGTGCCCCTAGGCTAGACCGCACGGCATCAGCAGCAGCAGCACCATCTCCCCCGCCCCACCTACTGAAGGACCACCGCCGTGACTACGTATGGGTTCGGTGGCTTCGTTGGAGTCTCCTTTGCTTGGATGTTGGATATTGCCGGCGGGGGGGGGGGGGGAGGTCGGGATTTAGATTTATTTTTGTCTTTTTGTATTTGCAACGGAAAAAGTTTTTTCGACGCCGTTCGCCGGTTTGTGCACTAACGGGGGAAATCGTCGTGGGCTCCGGCAGAGTCAAGCGGCCGATGTGGACTATTTAAGGCGGGATGTTCCATCGGCAAAACGGTAAAAAAAATTTTTTTTTTAAAGTCATGTTTAAAACGTTCGCTTCAAATTTTTTTTAAAAATCATGTTTTAAAAATATAACGTATGTATTATATTTTATAGAATGTTTAAAAAAAATAGCGTTTCCGTAAACATGATTTTTTTACGTGAAAAATCATGTTTAAAAAAGGTGATTTTTTTTTAAATATCAGTTTTGAAGTACATTTTTTTACACGTGACTTTTAAAAATCATGATTTTTAAAATAATTTGTAATTATGGTATTTTTTTAAACATTCTTTTTTTAAATAATGCCTTTAAATCATGGTATTAAAAAAATGTATCATGCTTTTTTATCATGATTTTTATTCATGAATTTTTTTTATCAAAATATAAAAAAAATTACATGATTAAAAAAATGTCTTTTCTAATTCGTAACTTTTTTTAAAGTCACAATATATTATTTTAAAAACATGATTTTCTCAAGACATTTTCGTATTTTTTTTGGTTAAAACATTTTTTTTATTACTTGAGCGTTTTAAATATTCTAAAACGTTCGCGATGAGAGGGGGGGGGGGTAAACGTGCCGTCGATGACGCCTCCTTGTGACGAGGACGTCTTTCTGTGACGCACATTTCGGGAAGCGTTCGGGTTGGTGGGGGGCGGGAAAACGCGTCGGCACTGCAGCACAGTGAAGGGCGCGGAGTGGCACTCACGTGGGGATCCTGGGAGGAGGAGTGGGAGGAGGAGAGAGAGTGGGATGAGTAGTGGGAGTAGGAGTGGGAGGAGGAGTGGGGGAGTGGGAGGAAGAGGAGTGAGAGGAGAAGGAGGAGGACATCAGGGAGGAGTGGGAGGAGGAGGAGTGGGAGGAGGAGGAGTGGGAGTGGGAGGAGGAGGAGTGGGAGGAGGACATCAGGGAGGAGTGGGAGGAGGACATCAGGGAGGAGGAGTGGGAGGAGAAGGAGGAGGACATCAGGGAGAGGAGTGGGAGGACGGGAGAGGGAGGGGAGGAGTGGGAGTGGGAGGAGGAGTGGGAGGAGGACATCAGGTTGGAGGAGGAGTGGGAGGAGGAGTGGGAGGAGGAGTGGGAGGAGAAGGAGGAGGACATCAGGGAGGAGGAGTGGGAGGACGGGAGGGAGGGGGAGGAGTGGGAGTGGGAGGAGGAGTGGAGGAGGACATCAGGTTGGAGGAGGAGTGGGAGGAGGAGTGGGAGGAGGAGTGGGAGGAGAAGGAGGAGGACATCAGGGAGGAGGAGTGGAGGACGGGAGAGGGAGGGGGAGGAGTGGGAGTGGAGGAGGAGTGGGAGGAGGACATCAGGTTGGAGGAGGAGTGGAGGAGGAGTGGGAGGAGGAGTGGGAGGAGAAGGAGGAGGACATCAGGGAGGAGGAGTGGAGGACGGGAGAGGGAGGGGGAGGAGTGGGAGTGGGAGGAGGAGTGGGAGGAGGACATCAGGTTGGAGGAGGAGTGGGAGGAGGAGTGGGAGGAGGAGTGGGAGGAGAAGGAGGAGGACATCAGGGAGGAGGAGTGGGAGGACGGGAGAGGGAGGGGAGGAGTGGGAGTGGGAGGAGGAGTGGGAGGAGGACATCAGGTTGGAGGAGGAGTGGGAGGAGGAGTGGGAGGAGGAGTGGGAGGAGAAGGAGGAGGACATCAGGGAGGAGGAGTGGGAGGACGGGAGAGGGAGGGGGAGGAGTGGGAGTGGGAGGAGGAGTGGGAGGAGGACATCAGGTTGGAGGAGGAGTGGGAGGAGGAGTGGGAGGAGGAGGAGGGGGAGTGGGAGGAGGAGTGGGAGGAGGAGTGGGAGGAGGACATCAGGTTGGAGGAGGAGTGGGAGGAGGAGGAGTGGGAGGAGGAGTGGAAGGAGGAGGAGTGGGAGGATGAGTGGGAGGAGGAGGAGGAGAGGATGAGGAGTGGGAGGATGAGTGGGAGGAGGAGGAGGAGTGGGAGGAGGAGTGAGAGGAGGGACATCAGGTTGGAGGAGGAGTGGGAGGAGGAGGAGGTCTGAGAGGGCTGATCGCCGTGCCGTCCGCTGCTGTAGTAGCGACCCCACGTGGTTATATGTCGCACCCGGGCAGCACAATGGCCACTCTTTCTCCCCCTCTCCCTCTCTCTATATACTACACACAGCACAGTATTAATTATATATTCGTAGTATTTTTTTAAGGAAGGTGGGAGGGAAAAAAAAACTCTACTTTTTTTGGTTTAAAATCGTTTTTTTATATATATATAATTGCCTTGTGTATTAAATATTTACACGAATAACTACTGTACACGCATCAAGTATTACCAATAAAAGCACCTGACGATTAGCATTGACTTGGCTTGCCTCACCGGGTTCATGGATCATAGTGGTGGTGGTGTTGGTGGTGATGGTNTTGGTGGTGTTGGTGGTGGTGGTGGTGGTGTTGGTGGTGGTGTTGGTGGTGGTGATGTTGTAGGTGGTTGGTGNTGGTGGTNGTGGTGGTNTTGGTGGTGTTGTTNGTGGTGTTGGTGGTGGTGTTGGTGGTGTTGGTGGTAGTGTTGGTGGTGGTGGTGTTGGTGGTGGTGGTGTTGGTGGCGGTGGTGTTGGTGGCGGTGGTAGTGGTGTTGGTGGTGGTGATGTTGGTGGTGGTGGTGGTGGTGATGATTGGTGGTGGTGGTGGTGGTGGTTGGTGGTGTGTTGGTGGTGTTGGTGTTGGTGGTGGTGGTGTTGGTGGTGTNTGGTGGTGGTGGTGGTGTTGGTGGTGTTGGTGGTGTTGGTTGTGCTGGTGTTGGTGGTGGTGTTGTTGGTGGTGGTGGTGGTGTTGGTGGTGGTGGTGTTGGTGTTGGTGGTGTTGGTGTTGTTGGTGGTGGCTATGCCGAAGGTCTGTGGCTGCCTGTTAACCACAGGCACGCACAGATGTTGCACTCCTCCATTCCTGTGGGTATCGAGTCGAGAGGAGCCTTCTACCCCTGGCTCTGCCAGGCGGTACAGCAGAGTGCGTGAACTAATCTCCATCTGTTCCATCTCACTCCCTTATCACCCGTGGGTGGGGGTGTCTAACAGCAGCAGCCGTAGTTACCCCTGGCTCTGCCAGGAGGAGGCGGTACAGCAAATGTGGACCCCGCCTGTTCCGTCTGCACGGAATAGAGCGTTTCCCCCTCGCACGCACGCACGTAAAACACTCAACGTTGATTGGGCCGACAATGTCATCATTTATAACACATTCCTGCGGAGGGAGCTGGTAGGAACACGTTGGGTTGCTCGGTCAATGGCCTGCAGGGTCAACGGCGGCGTGGTGTATTCCGCAAATATGGCCGACTGTGAGGGCGGGCACAAGCCGGCGTGAGTAGGTTAAACGTTGAGTTTTATAAGGGCACCACGGGGTGACCAGCCCCACCCCACCCAGCCCCACCCCACCCAGCCCCTCCCCACTCTCCCCACCCAGCCTCTCCCCACCCTCCCCACCCAGCCCTCCCCACCCTCCCCACCCAGCCTCTCCCCACCCAGCCCCTCCCCACCCTCCCCACCCAGCCTCTCCCCACCCAGCCCCTCCCCACCCTCCCCACCCAGCCCCTCCCCACACAGCTCCTCCCCACCCAGCCCCTCCCTGCCCACCCAGCCCCTCCCTGCACGACGGACGGACACAATAATCTCCTGTGGGCTGGTGGAACCAGTGGGTTCCTACCAGTAAGAGGACCTGCATAGCTCGGTCAATTGTTGACGATGGCATCACACCAAGCAAGCTCGTGTGCATGCAACTGATTATCCGGACGTGGACACGCCTTTTGCAATGGGTTGGTGCAACCGGTTGCAGAGACGCTCGCGTATAAGCAAACAAGTTGCATGCAACTGATTGCTCGGAAGTGGACCCGGCTTCACCTTCAACCCACGGTTGTTTGTGTCGGGCATCACGGTGGCTAGATGTTAACTACCTCGCCTGGTATACAGGAGGTCGTGGGATCGATCCCGACCCTGACGATGCCTGCTGCTGTATATTTGGAGTTTGCATGTGGCAAGGAGATGTTAACTACCTCGCTTGGTATACAGGAGGTCGTGGGATCGACCCCGACCCTGACGCCTGCTGTGTATTTGGAGTTTGCATGTGGCTAGGAGATGTTAACTACCTCGCCTGGTATGCAGGAGGTCGTGGGTTCGATTCCGACCCTGACGCTGCCTGCTGTATATGTGGAGTTTGCATGTGGCTAGGAGATGTTAACTACCTCGCCTGGTATACAGGAGGTCGTGGGATCGACCCCGACCCTGACGCCTGCTGTGTATTTGGAGTTTGCATGTGGCTAGGAGATGTTAACTACCTCGCCTGGTATGCAGGAGGTCGTGGGTTCGATTCCGACCCTGACGCTGCCTGCTGTATATGTGGAGTTTGCATGTGGCTAGGAGATGTTAACTACCTCGCCTGGTATACAGGAGTTCGTGGGTTCGATCCCGACCCTGATGATACCTGCTGTGTATTTGGAGTTTGCATGTGACGAGATGTTAACTACCTCGCCTGGTATACAGGAGGTCGTGGGTTCGATCCCGACCCTGATGCCTGCTGTGTATTTGGAGTTTGCATGTGGCTAGGAGATGTTAACTACCTCGCTTGGTATACAGGAGGTCGTGGGTTCCTTCCCGACCCTGACTTAGTATAGCTGCTTGCATTTGCGATGATTGCCAGGGGTCGCTTCTGTAAAAGAGCTATGCAGCGGGGCGGAGGGACTGAATGAGAGTGTGTGTGTGAGTATGCGTGTGTATGTGTGAATGAGACTGTGTGTAGGCATAGGAGTTGCCTTGTTGTTGATAGCCAACATCCCATGGGACTATGCATGGCTGGGCGTCCTCCTCCCTGAGTCAAGCATTGTTGACTGCATACCTCCTGGCCCTCTCACTTTGGGGCCCAGCTGGGGTCTTTCCTCTTCATCCAGAGCCACTGACTGCTGCCTTCTGCCGCCTCCGATACAGCTCTGATTGCCGAACGCTGGCTCTGGCCCTAAATTCCCAGGTCTCTAAGCAGTCTGGTTGTAGATGTTGCCACAAAACCTCTGCAGCCCACCTCCACTGGTCGGACTTCTGTGTTCCAGCCATGATGCCGTGCTTCGGCAGCTAGATCGGCATAGCGCGGATGTTTTCGCTCATAAGCCTCATCTACTGAGTCCTCCCAGGGTACTGTGAGCTCAATGATGAAGACCTTCTTGAGCGAACGGGACCAGAGCACCACGTCAGGTCTTAGGGTGGTGGTTGCGATCTCCAGAGGAAACACAAGTTGCCGGCCAATGTCAGCTAGCATTTTACAGTCGCGGGCCAAGCGCAGCTGGTCTCGCTCTATTGGTGTAGAGCCGCTCTTCGGTGGTTTAGCCCCTTCGCGGACAAAGGTCGTCCGTAAGGGGTGTGATGCTGCTGGGGTGGTAGGGAGTTGGTGGCAGCTCGCTTGTCCTCCAGGCGGACGCAAGGTTTTTAAGGACTTGGTTGTGACGCCAAGTGTAGCGTCCTTGGGTGAGGCTTGTTTTACACCCTGTGAGAATGTGCCTGAGGTTGGCTGGCATGGAACAGAGGGCACAGTTCGGATCTTCACCATACCATTGGTGAAGATTAACTGGTGTTGGAAGGACGTCATATGTTGCTCTGATGGAAAAGCTCAACCGCCTCGCTTCAGTGGCCCACAGATCCTTCCAGCCGATCTTCCTCTTCTCCACACTGTCCCAATCGAGTCCACTGTCCCTGTTTGGCAAGAGAGACTGCCTTGGCCCACCTTGCAGCCTCCTCCTGATGGCGTACTTCCTGCACTACCATCTTCTGCCGCTCTGGTGCAGTGGCCTTACTCCAAGCAGCTGAATGAAACAGCACCGAGCTTGGAGCATATATTAAGCTGGGTTGGAAGGGGGGGGAAAGGGCGCCTTGACAAAAGAATTTGCATATCAAGAGGAATTTAGCATATTTATGGAAAATGAAGGTATGTGATTAGTACTACTTATGCCCGTGCATTATGCAGGATTAGCAGCATCACAGGGAGGGGATATGGGAAATGCAGGTATGTGATTAGTACTACTTATGCCCGTGCATTATGCAGGATTAGCAGCATCACAGGGAGGGATATGGAAATGCAGGTTTGTGATTAGTACTACTTATGCCCGTGCATTATGCAGGATTAGCAGCATCAAAGAGAGGGNATATGGGAAATGCAGGTATGTGATTAGTACTACTTATGCCGTGCATTATGCAGGATTAGCAGCATCAAAGGGAGGGNATATGGGAAATGCAGGTATGTGATTAGTACTACTTATGCCCGTGCATTATGCATGATTAGCAGCATCAAAGGGAGGGGATATGGGAAATGCAGGTATGTGATTAGTACTACTTATGCCCCGTGCATTATGCAGGATTAGCAGCATCAAAGGGAGGGGATATGGAAATGCAGGTATGTGATTAGTACTACTTATGCCCGTGCATTATGCAGGATTAGCAGCATCAAAGGAGGGATATGGGAAATGCAGGTATGTGATTAGTACTACTTATGCCCGTGCATTATGCAGGATTAGCAGCATCACAGGGAGGGATATGGAAATGCAGGTATGTGATTAGTACTACTTATGCCCGTGCATTATGCAGATTAGCAGCATCAAAGGGAGGGATATGGAAATGCAGGTATGTGATTAGTACTACTTATGCCCGTGCATTATGCAGGATTAGCAGCATCAAAGGAGGGATATGGAAATGCAGGTATGTGATTAGTACAATTATGCCGTGCATTATGCAGGATTAGCAGCATCACAGGGAGGGATATGGAAATGCAGGTATGTGATTAGTACTATTATGCCCGTGCATGATGCAGGTGTGTGATTAGCAGCATCAAGGGAGGGATATGGAAATGCAGGTATGTGATTAGTACTAATTATGCAGCATTAGCAGCATCAAAGGGAGGGATATGGAAATGCAGGTATGTGATTAGTACTACTTATGCCCGTGCATTATGCAGGATTAGCAGCATCAAAGGNAGGGATATGGGAAATGCAGGTGTGATTAGTACTACTTATGCCCGTGCATTATGCAGGATTAGCAGCATCAAAGGGAGGGATATGGAAATGCAGGTATGTGATTAGTACTACTTATGCCGTGCATTATGCAGGATTAGCAGCATCAAAGGGAGGGATATGGGAAATGCAGGTATGTGATTAGTACTACTTATGCCCAAAGTGCATTATGCATGATTAGCAGCATCAAAGGGAGGGATATGGGAAATGCAGGTANGTGATTAGTACTACTTATGCCCGTGCATTATGCAGGATTAGCAGCATCAAAGGGAGGGATATGGGAAATGCAGGTGTGATTAGTACTACTTATGCCGTGCATTATGCAGGATTAGCAGCATCAAAGGAGGGATATGGAAATGCAGGTATGTGATTAGTACTACTTATGCCNGTGCATTATGCAGGATTAGCAGCATCACAGGAGGGATATGGAAATGCAGGTATGTGATTAGTACTACTTATGCCGTGCATTATGCAGCATTAGCAGCATCAAAGGGAGGGNATATGGAAATGCAGGTATGTGATTAGTACTACTTATGCCGTGCATTATGCAGGATTAGCAGCATCAAAGGAGGGATATGGAAATGCAGGTATGTGATTAGTACAACTTATGCCNGTGCATTATGCAGGATTAGCAGCATCACAGGAGGGATATGGAAATGCAGGTATGTGATTAGTACTACTTATGCCGTGCATGATGCAGNATTAGCAGCATCACAGGAGGGATATGGAAATGCAGGTATGTGATTAGTACTACTTATGCCGTGCATTATGCAGCATTAGCAGCATCAAAGGAGGGNATATGGAAATGCAGGTATGTGATTAGTACTACTTATGCCGTGCATTATGCAGGATTAGCAGCATCAAAGGGAGGGATATGGAAATGCAGGTATGTGATTAGTACTACTTATGCCNGTGCATTATGCAGGATTAGCAGCATCAAAGGAGGGATATGGAAATGCAGGTATGTGATTAGTACTACTTATGCCNGTGCATTATGCAGGATTAGCAGCATCAAAGGAGGGATAGGGAAATGCAGGTATGTGATTAGTACTACTTATGCCGTGCATTATGCAGGATTAGCAGCATCAAAGGAGGGATATGGGAAATGCAGGTATGTGATTAGTACTACTTATGCCCGTGCATTATGCAGGATTAGCAGCATCAAAGGAGGGATATGGGAAATGCAGGTATGTGATTAGTACTACTTATGCCGTGCATTATGCAGGATTAGCAGCATCAAAGGAGGGNATATGGGAAATGCAGGTATGTGATTAGTACTACTTATGCCCGTGCATTATGCAGGATTAGCAGCATCAAAGGGAGGGGATATGGAAATGCAGGTATGTGATTAGTACTACTTATGCCGTGCATTATGCAGGATTAGCAGCATCAAAGGAGGGATATGGGAAATGCAGGTATGTGATTAGTACTACTTATGCCGTGCATTATGCAGGATTAGCAGCATCAAAGGGAGGGATATGGGAAATGCAGGTATGTGATTAGTACTACTTATGCCGTGCATTATGCAGGATTAGCAGCATCAAAGGGAGGGATATGGGAAATGCAGGTATGTGATTAGTACTACTTATGCCGTGCATTATGCAGGATTAGCAGCATCAAAGAAAATCAAAGAAATGGTTAAGTTCAAGACCCTTCACAGCCTCCACGAGTTTCTCACGGCAGCTGGGATGGCTCTGTCGGACTTTGACGACCTCCCGCAGCTTTCCGAGTACACACACTTGGTCTTGGACTCGCTGCTTGAGAACAACCATATCCGCCGCGAATTGGACGCGAAAGACTTCCCATTTCGACTTCGGCGTATAAGCAGTTCCCCATTGTCCCAGCCTTCGCGATGACCGTCAACAAGGCGCAGGGGCAAACTGTTCACAACTTGGGATTATATCTACCAACTCCATGCTTCTCGCACGGCCAACTGTACGAGTCACGGCAAGATCCAACATCAAGGCGCTTGTTGAGGGAGCTGACGACGACGACGAGGAGGAAGACGGAGTGTACACGAAGAATATCGTGTGTCGCCAGATATTTCAATAAGTTGCATTCTATATTTGAATAAAGTTGCATTCTTTAATATTGTCGATTGAGCGTCTCATAAAAATACATAAACCTCACAAAAATAAACATAAAACAATCACCAAAACATGTCTATTGTGTCCGGCCACTTTCAACTCCCCACCAACCAAGCACATACACACCGCCCGCGAAGCGGTGGCGATGCTAGTGTGTGAATGAGACTGTGTGTGAATGAGATTGTGTCTGTGTGACACGTGTGTGTGGTGTGGGGAGCGGTAGTGTAGTGGTTAGCGCGCTGCGCTATGAACCTGGCGACCCGGGTTCGATTCCCGCTCACGGCTAACACCAGTGACGATTATCTGAACCGGTCCTGGGCCTCCCCTAGGTCGACTCAGCCTTAAATGAGTACCTGGTGCGGTGTGTAAACATCGCCACTAAGGAGACAAAAGCGGTCGGGCGTGGTGCTGGCCACCCACCCCTCGTGTGCCGTTCCGGCCTTCATAGGTGCTCGCAAACAGCACTTGCCCCTACAGTCTGTTAAGGCTATATGGGGGATCTTTGTGGTGCTGGCCACCATGTGTGCCTCAGGTTCATAGGTGCTCTCGCTCAGCTTGCAACCCCTACAGCTGTGGCTAAGGGAGTGTGTGTGACACTGGTGACTCGAGTTCGATTCCCGCTCGCGGCCAACACCACCGGTGACGATGATCTGAACCGGTCCTGGGCCTCCCCTAGATCGACTCAGCCTCAAATGAGTACCTGGTGCGGTGTGTAAAACATCGCCACTAGGGAGTCAAAGGTGGCCGGGCGTGGTGCTGGCCACCCACCCCTCGTGTGCCGTGCCGGCCTTCATAGGTGCTCGCTAACAGCACTTGCCCCAAAAGACTGTCAAGGCTACACGGGGATCTTTGTTGGAGTGTGTGTGTGTGGGAGTGAGTGTGTGTTTGTGTGTACCTGTGTCTGTGTGTACCTGTGTGTGGGAGTGACACTGTGTGTGTGTACCTGTGTGTGTGGAGTGAGTCTGTGTGTGTGTGTGTACCTGTGTGTGTACCTGTGTGTGTGGGAGTGAGTCTGTGTGTGTACCTGTGTGTGTGTACCTGTGTGTGGGAGTGACACTGTGTGTGTGTGTACCTGTGTGTGTGGGAGTGAGTCTGTGTGTGTGTGTTTGCGAAACGTGGACCCCCCCTAATGGAACATCTTCGCCGGTTAGAAACATTGGGGCTGGCCTGCCGACGATCCATCCTGGGTTTAACCTGCAGGCTGGATTGTGTGAGGAGCTCACACATCCTTGAAAGATCTAGACAAAAGTCCCATCGGTGAACTCCGGCAGGCAAGGCTGCGTTGGCTGGGTCATGTAGCCCGCATGCCCAGCCACCGCATGCCTCGACAGCTTTTGTTCGGCCCGATAGAGGGGGCTAAACGGGCGCGGCACGGGCTAGAGAAGAGATGGAGTGATGTGGTACAGGAGGACGTGGAGCTGAGTGGACTTGCCGATGACTGGTACCAGCGGTGTCAAGATCGGCCTCAGTGGAGGAGGCTCGTGAAGGACGCTGCTGGGCAGTTGGAGGCAGTCGCCCTCCAACAACAACGGAGGGGGAGGAGCGACGCTCACAACAACGAGCGGAGCGCCGGGCGGATAAAACACATCAAGTTGGCACAGTAGGGGGCACAGGTGGTGCATCAGCCAGTCGTCTCAGTCGATCCGTGGCACCTGGGTCTGCCCCGTGACCTCCTGCCAGTGGGCGTTCGACACTTCACGTGGCCTCAAGGTGCACCTAGCCTGGCACAAGCGTCGTGGTGACGTCACCGCCACTTAGTGGCGAATAGCGGTTGTTGTGTGTGTTGGTGACAGCAAACAACCCACGGCACCACCTGTGCCTGTGTCCCGTGACCACCTCCTGCACCTAGCCTGGCACAGCAGTCAACCCATGGCACCACCTGTGTCCCGTGACGTCCTGCACCTAGCCTGGCACAGCAGTCAACCGATAGAGACATGGGTCTGTCCCGTGACCTCCTCCTGCACCTAGCCTGGCACATCAGTCAACCCATGGCACTTGGGTCTGTCCCGTGACCTCCTCCACCTAGCCTGGCACAGCAGTCAACCCATGGCACTTGGGTTTGTCCCGTGACCTCCTGCACCTAGCCTGGCACAGCAGTCAACCCATAGAGACATGGGTCTGTCCCGTGACCTCCTCCTGCACCTAGCCTGGCACAGCAGTCAACCCATGGCACCTGCTGGGTCTGTTCCGTGACCTCCTGCACCTAGCCTGGCACAGCAGTCAACCCATAGAGACATGGGTCTGTCCCGTGACCTCCTCCTGCACCTAGCCTGGCACAGCAGTCAACCCATGGCACCACCTGTCTGTCCCGTGACCTCCTGCACCTAGCCTGGCACAGCAGTCAACCCATAGAGACATTGGTCTGTCCCGTGACCTCCTCCTGCACCTAGCCTGGCACAGCAGTCAACCCATGGAACTACCTGGGTCTGTGTCCCGTGACCTCCTCCTGCACCTAGCCTGGCACAGCAATGAACCAATGGCATTACCTGGGTTTGTGTCCCATAGACGCATTGGCACCCCATCGACCCATAGACACCCCATAGACACCCCATAGATGAAGTATGTTAAAAGATCTAGACCCATAGACACCCCATAGACACCCCATAGACACCCTATAGATGAAGTATGTTAAAAGATCTAGACCCATAGACACCACATAGACACCCCATAGACAAAGTTTGTTAAAAGATCTAGACCCATAGACACCCCATCGACCCATAGACACCCCATAGGCACCCCATAGACACCCCATAGGCAAAGTTTATTAAAAGATCTAGACCCATAGACACCTAGACACCCCATAGACACCCATAGACACCCCATAGACACCCCATAGACACCCCATAGATGAAGTATGTTAAAAGATCTAGACCCATAGACACCCCATAGACACCCCATAGACACCCCATAGACACCCCATAGACAAAGTTTGTTAAAAGATCTAGACCCATAGACACCCCATAGACACCCCATAGACACCCCAGCCCCGCGTGTGTGTGTACAGCCCCACGTGTGTGTGTACAGCCCCGGGTGTGGGTGTGTGTGTACAGCCCTGTGGGTGTTTGTGGGTGCGTCTGAGTGTACGTCTGAGGAGCGGTGGCGCAGCGATTAGCGCTGCACTGCACTACGAACCTGGCACTGCGACCCGAGTTCGATTCCGGCTCACGGCCACCACCAAACCACCGGTGGCGATTATCCGAGCCGGTCCACGGCATTCACACCTAGGTCGACTCGCCTTAAACGAGCAACAGGCGTGGCGTGTGTTAAATCGATCAGCTTACTTGCTAACAGCACTTGCCCCAACAGTCCGTGAAGGCTATATGGGGGATCTTTGTCTTTCGTGCTGCACCACAGCCTCGAACGAGTAGCCGGTGCGGTGTGTAGTAAATATCGTCACTGGGAAGACAAAGGCGGCCGGGCGTGGTGGTGCTGACCACCCATAGGTGCTACTCGCTAACGGCCAACATCCCCTGGGTCTTTCGTTAAAGTCACGATAGGTTGTTTTCTTGATCCAATGATTCATATCTTAGGTTTTTTCGGTAAAGTCACGTAGGTAAAAAATAAAAATAAAATTAATTAAAGTAAATAAAAATAAAATAAAAATCACGACGTTTTGGAGGCAACACAAGCTTCCGTCTTCAGGTGGAATGCGGTCTTTCGTAAAGTCACGTAGAAGGGAAATAATAAAATAATATATAACAATAAAAATGTAAATTAATAAAAGTCAAATAAAAATAAAATAAAAATCACGACGTTTCGGAGGCAACACAAGCTTCCGTCTTCAGGTGGAACCGTCACAGCACGATAGCTGTATCAAGTAACTTACTTGACCCACTAACCCAACCACCCACTCACTCGCCCACTCACTCATTCACCCACTCACCCACTCACTCACCCACTCGCTCATTCATCACTCACCCACTCGCCCACTCACTCATTCACTCACCCACTCACTCACCCACTCGCTCATTCACTCACTCACCCACTCGCCCACTCACTCATTCACCCACTCACCCACTCACTCGCCCACTCGCTCATTCACTCACTCACCCACTCGCCCTCTTACTTGATACAGCAATCGTGCTGTGGGTAGGAGGTGGAACCGTCACAGCACGACAGCTGTATCAAGTAAGTGAGAGAAATTCCAAGAAAACAGTTCTTGTATATATACTGGTTGAGGGTGGGAGGAGCCATTGTGAGGTTCGGTGCGGCTGAAGCACGCTGCAAGGAATGAGCCTTTGTTGTGCAGACTGGTTGAACTGGGAGGTTCCAAGAGTTGTTAAGGTGCGTGTGAGTGAATCCTTGCAGTCACGAAAGCTTCAAATCAAGACCTCCCTACGTGATTTCGATGTAAAGCTTTCGTGACTGCAGGGATTCATCTGCTTGGTTCTTTCGGTAAAGTCACGTAGAAGGGAAATAATAAAATAATAAAAATTTAACATAATTAAATAATTCTCACGACGTTTCGGCCACAACGCAAGCAGCCGTCCTCAGGTGGAGAACAGGTCTGTCGAGAAGACAGCGTCTGAATGACACACCCCAGGCTTGGAGCGTCTATTTAAGCTGGGATGGAGGGGAGAAGAGCGCCTTGACAAAATAATTTGCATATCAAGAGGAATTTAGCGTATTTATGGGAAATGCATTCACCCAAGACCCAAACAATATGAATTCCTGCAGCCACAAAAGCTTTAAGTCACAGATTCGCCAACCTCACTGGCCCCGAGTCTGCTCAGTTAGCTCAACAACAGCTCCGGTTTGACAGCAGAGGGCTCTTTACTCAAAAATCCGTCCAGCGGAATTCTCTTTTCATCGGTCGAGGTTGCGCTGTGCGTAAACTTGACCTGGGGCTGGTCGCTCCGCACGAAGCTTCGGGTCTTCTCGGCCACGGTCGATGCCCTCCCTTCTCCACGCTTGCGAAAACTGTGATGGACCCCCACCCCCCCGGCTCCACATCAGAGGTCGCAATCGCGTACCCGATACCCGTACCCTACCCGTACCCGGCTACCCGTACCCAGCCAGTTACGGGTACCCGTTTGCGACCCTGGTGCGGCCGGGTACAGGTACGGGTAAGGAATCAAAACCCGTTTGCTACCTCTGCTCCACACCCCTTCTCCAATAGAACATCTCCGCCGTTAACAACAACAACAACAACAAAAAGCAACAACAACAATAACAACAAAAAGCAACAACAACAATAACAACAAAAAGCAACAACAACAGAAAGCTGTCTCGGGTTTGGACCAATCAACTTCAAGGACAGTGCACATACATTATCAGAGTTGTGTTTTTTGTTTGCATTATGACTGCAGGTATTGTGGTCTATGCAAACACGACTCCTTGTAAAATAAAAGGTGTCAGTTTTGTTGCCAGATAGAAGGGTAAAATACAATAATCATATTTTTTACTGGCAAATGATTAATGGTGTAAATCTTACCCCGAGTTCTCATGCTCTGATGGTGCATTGTCTTTGAGTTGTGCGCCTTTTGGCGTCATCTGGTCCAACACCATGTGAGACTAGGCTCTAAGGAAAGCTGTCTCGGGTGTGGACCAATCAACTTCAAGGACACTGCATACATTATCAGAGTTGTGTTTTTTGTTTGCATTACGACTGCAGGTATTGTGGTCTATGCAAACATGACTCCTCGTAAAAAAGGTGTCAGTTTTGTAGCCAGATAAAAGCGTTAAAAAAAACAATTATCATATTTTTTTACTGGCAAATGAGGTTCCAATGGTGAACATTGAGTCTGCCAATGGCACGATCCAAACCCCCGGGTTTTACCTGCAGGGCTCGTGGTCGTGTCCAGGAGCTCACAGATCATTGAAGGGTCTGGGACAAGCTGCCATCGGTGAGCTCATCTTGCAGGCAAAGACTGCGCTTGGCTGGGTCGTGTAGACCGCATGTAGCACGGTGACTGTAGTACAGATGCTACTGGTAGGAACCTCCTGGTTACACCAGCTCACAGGGGATTATTGTGTCCGTCCGTCCGTCGTGCATTCAAAAATGGGAGGGAGGGGGCTGGGTGGAGAGGGGAGGGTGGGAGGGCTGGGTGGGGAGGNTGGGGAGGGCTAGGTGGGGAGGGTGGGGAGGGCTGAGTGGGAGGGTGGGGCTGGGTGGGGAGGGGCTGGGTGGGAGGGTGGGGCTGGGTGGGAGGGGAGGGGAGGGTGGGGAGGGAGGGTGGGGAGGGGCTGGGTGGGAGGGTGGGCTGGGTGGTGAGGGCTGGTCACCCCGTGGTGCCCTTATAAAACTCAACGTTTCACCTACTCACGCCGGCTTGTGCCCGCCCTCACAGTCGGGCATATTTGCGGAATACACCACGCCGCCGTTGACCCTGCAGGCCATTGACCGACGTTCCTACCAGCTCCCTCCGCAGGACAATGTGTTTTAAAAGGCCCTAAATTTTAAAAAACCCATAAACATTAAAGCACACACATCTTTTAACTTACAGCCAAATAATACGACAAATCGCTAACCTTAAACACCCAGCCGTTCGTAAAAGTTGAAGGCGGTGTAGTACTATAGTAATAGAGCAAGTGCAGAATCACTGAACCGGAATTGATAGCTTGAAAGCATTTAGCACGGGGCCCTTGAAAGTGCGGTGCCCGTAGCTACTACATATGTGTAGTAGCTACTGCACATGTGTAGTAGTAGCTACTACACATGTGTAGTAGGTAGTAGCTACACGTGTAGCTGTAGCTGCATGTGCAGCGGCAGCTACACGTGTAGCTACTACAGCTACTACTACACATGTGTAGCTACTACTACACATGTGTAGTAGCTACTACTACACGTGTAGCTCCCACTACACGTTTAGTGGTAGCTACACGTGTAGTAGTAGTACTGTAGTAGCTACACGTGTAGTAGCTACTGCTACACGTGCAGCTACTTTTGCTGCGAGGATAATCCGGCACTGCCCGCATGCCCAGCCACCGCATGCCCAGCCACCGCATGCCTAGACAGCTTCAGATTAGCAGCAGAGAGGGGGCGAAACGGGCGCGGCACGGGCTAGAGAAGAGATGGAGTGATGTGGTACAGGAGGACGTGGAGCTGAGTGGACTTGCCGATGACTGGTACCAGCGGTGTCAAGATCGGCCTCAGTGGAGGAGGCTCGTGAAGGACGCTACTGGGCAGTTGGAGGCAGTCGCCCTCCAGCAACAACAACGGAGGGCGGAGGAGCGACGCTCACAACAACGACCGGAGCGCCGGTGGCTAAAGCACAGCGAGTTGGCACAGTAGGGGGCACAGGTGGTGCATCAGCCAGTCATCTCGGTCATCTCGGTCAGTCGACCCGTGGCACCTGCTGGGTCTGCCCCGTGACCTCCTCCTGCCAGCGGGCGTTCGACACTTCACGTGGTAGCCTCAAGGTGCACATGGCCTGGCACAAGCGTCGTGGTGACGTCACCGCCACTTTGGCGAATGGCGGTTGTTGTGTGTGTCACTGTGTGTGTGTCACTGTGTGTCACTGTGTGTGTCACTGTGTGTCGTGTGTGTCCTGTGTGTGTCACTGTGTNTGTGTCACTGTGTATCACTGGTGTGTCACTGTGTGTGTCACTGTGTGTGTGTGTCACTGTGTGTCACTGGTTGACTGTGTGTCACTGTGTGTGTGTGTGTCACTGTGTGTGTGTACTGTGTGTGTGTCACTGTGTGTGTGTCACGTGTGTGTGTGCGGTAGTGTAGTGGTTAGCGCTGCGCTACGAATCCGGCGACCCAAGTTCGATTCCCGCTCACGGCCAACACCAGTGACGATTATCTGAACCGGTCTGGGCCTCCCCTAGGTCGACTCAGCCTTAAATGAGTACCTGGTGCGGTGTGTAAACATCGCCACTGGGAGACAAAGGCGGCCGGGCGTGGTGCTGGCCACCCACCCCCTCGTGTACCGTCGGCCTTCATAGGTGCTCGCTAACAGCACTTGCCCCAACAGTCTTTATTACTACAGGGGATCTTGTTTTGTGTGTACACGCGTGTGTGTGCACTGTGTGTTGTACACGTGTGTGTGTATGTATAACGCGTGTGTGTATGTGTGTACATGTGTGTGTGTACATGCTTGTGTGTGTGTGTACATGCGTGTGTGTGTATGTGTCATGCGTGTGTGTCTACACGCGTGTGTGTGTGCACACGCGTGTGTGTATGTACATGCGTGTGTGTGTATGTACATGTGTGTGTGTCTACACGCGTGCGTGTGTGTATACACGCGTGTGTGTGTGTGCACGCGTGTGTGTGTATACACGCGTGTGTGTATGTACATGCGTGTGTGTGTATGTACATGTGTGTGTGTCTACACGCGTGTGTGTGTGTGCACGCGTGTGTGTGTGTATGTACACGCGCGCGTGTGTGTGTATGTACACGCGTGTGTGTGTGTGTGTCTATGTACACGCGTGTGTGTGTATGTACACGCGTGTGTGTGTCTATGTACACGCGTGTGTGTGTCTGTACACGCGTGTGTGTGTGTACACGCGTGTGTGTGTATGTACACGCGTGTGTGTGTATGTACACGCGTGTGTGTGTCTACACGCGTGTGTGTGTCTATGTACACGCGCGTGTGTGTGTATGTACACGCGTGTGTGTGTGTGTCTACACGCGTGTGTGTGTCTACACGCGTGTGTGTGTGTATGTACACGCGTGTGTGTGTGTATGTCTACACGCGTGTGTGTGTGTCTACACGCGTGTGTGTGTGTATGTACACGCGCGCGTGTGTGTGTCTACACGCGTGTGTGTGTCTACACGCGTGTGTGTGTGTATGTACACGCGTGTGTGTGTATGTCTACACGCGTGTGTGTGTGTCTACACGCGTGTGTGTGTATGTACACGCGTGTGTGTGTGTATGTCTACACGCGTGTGTGTGTGTCTACACGCGTGTGTGTTTGTGTCTACACGCGTGTGTGTGTGTACACGCGTGTGTGTGTGTATGTCTACACGCGTGTGTGTGTATGTCTACACGCGTGTGTGTGTGTGTCTACACGCGTGTGTGTGTGTATGTACACGCGTGTGTGTGTGTCTACACGCGTGTGTGTGTGTATGTACACGCGTGTGTGTGTATGTACACGCGTGTGTGTGTGTATGTACACGCGTGTGTGTGTGTATGTACACGCGTGTGTGTGTGTGTCTACACGCGTGTGTGTGTGTCTACACGCGTGTGTGTGTGTATGTACACGCGTGTGTGTGTATGTACACGCGTGTGTGTGTGTATGTACACGCGTGTGTGTGTGTATGTACACGCGTGTGTGTGTGTGTGTCTACACGCTGTGTGTGTGTGTCTACACGCTGTGTGTGTGTCTACACGCGTGTGTGTGTGTCTACACGCGTGTGTGTGTGTGTATACACACACACACACACGCGTGTATGTACACGCGTGTGTGTGTGTGTGTCTACACGCGTGTGTGTGTCTACACGTGTGTGTGTGTCTACACGTGTGTGTGTGTGTATGTACATGCTTGTGTGTGTACACGTGTGTGTGTGTATGTACACGTGTGTGTGTGTGTACACGTGTGTGTGTGTACACGCGTGTGTGTGTATGTACATGCGCGTGTGTGTGTGTATGTACACGCGTGTGTGTGTGTCTACACGCGTGTGTGTGTGTCTACACGTGTGTGTATGTACGTGTGTGTGTGTCTACACGCGTGTGTGTGTGTCTACACGCGTGTGTGTGTGTGTCTACACACGTGTGTGTGTGTATACACACACGCGTGTGTGTGTATGTACATGCTTGTGTGTGTGTATGTACGTGTGTGTGTGTACATGCTTGTGTGTGTGTGTATTGCGTCCCAATTATCCCCGACCAGCCGAACCGGTTTGCTGCTGGCTTCACTGTTGGAATCCGGTTTGGGGTACAGCCTCCTCCACCCACTGTGATATTTCCTCGCACGAAGCACGGTGGGGGGGAGGTGGGGGGAGGTGGGGGAAGTGGGGGGAGGAAGTGGGGGGGAGGGGGAGAGGTGGGGGGACACTGCACTTTAACATCAACTCGTGTCGAGGTTGTTGTCATTGCTCCGCCCCTCCGATTAGCAATGGGTGGCTACGTACAGGTTCAACATGCACACACTACACTACTATACACTATACTATACACTACTATACACTACAATATACACTATACACTACACTACTATACACTACACTACTATACTATACACTACACTACTATACACTACACTACACTATACACTACACTATACACTACTATATACTACACTACTATACATTACACTACTATACACTATACACTACACTACTTACACTATACACTACACTATACACTACTATACACTACTATACACTACTATACACTACACTATACACTACTATACACTACTATACACTATACACTACACTATTATACACTACACTACTATACACTATACACTACATTACTATACACTACACTATACACTACACTACTATACACTACACTATACACTACTATACACTACACACTACACACTATACACTACTATACACTACACTATACACTACACTACTATACACTACACTATACACTACACTATACAATCCGCTATACACTACTATACACTACACTACTTACACTACACTATACACTACACTATACAATCCGCTATACACTACAATACACTACACTACTTACACTACACTATACACTACACTATACACTACACTATACAATCCGCTATACACTACTATACACTACACTATACACTACTATACATTACACTATACTAGAAACTATACACTACTATACACTACACTATACACTACTTACACTACGCTATACACTACACTATACACTACACTATACACTACACAACTATACACTACACTATACACTACACTACTTACACTACGCTATACACTACACTATACACTATACTATACACTACACTAGACACTACACTATACACTACACACTATACACTACACACTATACACTACACTACTATACACTGCACTACTATACACTACACTACTGTAGGGCTGTTATCGAGGGGCTGTTTGTACATAGGATCAAACGGCGAACAAACACAGTGGGCGGAGCTCCGGGAGTACACGGGGGGGGGAGCCCGCAACGACGTCCGCATAGGGCTGTGATCCTGTGGGGGATATAAAAGGGGATGACAGAGAGAGCTCGGGCTCAGTCTTAGTGTAGTTGAGGGAAGAAGGAAGACCAGCCAGATAGGCCCTGGACTCCCCCTGGGACGCCGCCCTTGTAAGGGCCGCGCAGGCTGGAGCCAGTGGCGTGGTCCCGGAACCGGAGTTAGACCTCTGGGATTCCGGTACCGTAGCCCGACTGACCAGTGTCGGGCCAGACAGCCTCCCCTAGCCCGGTAGCGGAGGACTCTGCTAGGAAGGCTAGCTAGGGGTGAATTCCCAGTTGTATGGGTGAGGGGCCGATACATCCCTCCAGTGCTGTAACAACATTGTGTAATAAATACGTGTGCCTCAACCTCGGTGTCAAGCGTCGTAAGCAATACTACACTACTATACACTACACTATACACTACACTACTATACACTACACTATACACTACACTATACACTGCACTACAATACACTACTATACACTACTATACACTACACTACACACTACACTATAATACTATACACTACACTATACACTACACTCTATACACTACTATACACTACACAACTATACACTACGGTACTAAACACTACACTATACACTACTATACACTACACTATACACTACACTACTATACACTCCACTACGATACACTACACTATACAACTATATACTGCACTACAATACACTACTATACACTACACTATACACTACACTATACTACTATATACTGCACTACAATACACTACTATACACTACACTATACACTACTACACTGCTCTCTCTCTCCCTCTTGTTCGTCCATCAAAGTTGATGATGACCATGGCACGTTTGTCATTTTGTTTGGTTTTGACGAGTGTGCAGATGGCTGAACAGGCCACTCCGAGCCTGAAATTCTCTGCGGCACACTGGGACAGGTCAGGGAGGACGTGGAGCTCTGAGGTGCAGCCACAAGTCCACCCTTGGTAGATTTGCGCTGCTGCCTCTTCAAGATGGCACAGGAGTTAGATGGCGTTATTTATAAATGTGTCGTAACCCTCCACCACCCGACACGGCCAATCAGCAAAAAAAAAGTGTCACGTTGACAAAAGACAAATAGTTCACTGCTTTAGCCCACCGGTGTGTTGAAGCGTGACACCACAACATTTACAATTTTTGAGAAAACGCATTATCAAAAACTTATTTGATTTAAAGCTTTCGTGATGCAATTCATCTTCTTGGTTCTTTCGGTGAAGTCACGTAGAAGGGAAATAATAATTATTTTATTACTTCCCTTCTACGTGACTTTACAGAAAGAACCAAAAACGTTGATTATGAATAATATTGGTCGCGAAAGCCTACGGGTCAAATAGCACAGGAGCTTCTCTACTCTCACAGAGGGCTGCACCGTCATGGACTTTTCTCTTCTCCAGGCAGGTCGGTCCTGTGCTCTGGCTTCCCAGCTTTTCAGGTTGAATCCAAAGCTCTTCAAGGAAGCTTTAAGGGTGTCCTTGTAGCGCTTTTCGGGGGCCACCTTGCGCTCGCTTGCCATTCTTCAGCTCGCCAAAGAAGACTTGTTTTGGAAGTCTCGCGGAGGGCAGTCTGGTCACATGGCCAGTCCGTTTCTAAGCTGTTCATTCGCAAGCAAGGTGTGGATGCTGGGGATATTGCAGAGGTCGCAAATGGGTTTTAATTCCTTACCCGTACCCGACCGCACCAGGGTCGCAAACGGCTACCCGTACCCGTACCCTACCCGTACCCTTCCCGTACCCGGCCGGGTACCTGATTGCGACCTCTGGGATGAAGCCATGTTGCAGGCGCGGGTGAGTTGATTCTAGGAACTTGAATTGTGAGAAGAGACAAGACGTTGGGAAATGAGTGACAAACGGTGACTCACCAGTGACTCACGGCCTACCCGGCTACCCGTACCCGGCCGCACCAGGGTCGCAAACGGGTACCTGTACCCGGCCGGGTACGGGTAGCCGGGTATCGGGTAGGGTACGGGTATCGGGTACCCGGTTGTGACCTCTGGGATATTGGCCTTGCTGAGGACTTCCGTGTCAGGGATTCTGTCTTGCCACTTGATCCTCAGCAGTTTCCTCAGCTCAAGTGGAGATGATTCATCTTCTTGGTTCTTTCGGTAAAGTCACGTAGAAGGGAAGTAATAAAATAATAAAAATAAAACATAATAAAACAATTCTCACTATTATTACTTAGTATTTTATTACTTCCCTTCTACGTGACTTTACCGAAAGAACCAAGAAGATGAATCCCTGCAGTCACGAAAGCTTTAAATCGAAATGGAGATGATTCAATTTCTTGGCATGGTGCTGGTAGACACTGTCCAGGCCTCGCACCCATACAGATTAAGACAACAGCCTGATAGGCCTTCAGTCTTTGTCTCCTGCTTGACAATCCTGATGTTAACGTCATCATCTATGTGCACAGCGCGAGACAGTGTACTACCAAGGTAAGTAAACTTGTCAACGGCTGAAAGCTTTTGCCCATTCACAAAGATCGTGGGGGGCTGAGTGGAGGGTTTCCCAAGAACAGATTGGTACAGGACTTCAATCTTCTTTGTGCCGATTGTTAGGCGAATTTGTTACAAGCTGAAGAGAAGTGGTCTATACCGTCCTGTAGATCTTGATTTGAGCCAGCAGCCAGAGCACAGTCATCAGCAAACACAAGTTGTCGTATAGCGATTTCCTCAACTCTAGTTTTGGCTTGCATCCTCCGCAGATTGAATAGGCCACCGTCAAAACGGTAGATGAAGCTAAACTACACTGCTATACACTACACTATACACTACTATACACTACACTATACACTACACTATACACTACACTATACACTATTATACACTACACTATACACTACTATACACTACTATACATTACTATACACTACACTATACACTACACTATACACTATACACTACTATAGACTACACTATACACTACACTATACACTACACTATACACTACACTACTATACACTACACTACTATACTATATACTACACTATACATTACACTGCTATACATTACACTATACACAACACTACTATGCACTATACATTACACTACTATACACTACACTATACACTACACAATACACTACTATACACTACATTATACACTACACTATACACTACACTATACACTACACTACTATACACTACACTATACACTACACTATACACTACTATACACTACACTATACACTACACTATACACTACACTATACACTACACCATACACTACACTATACACTACTATACACTACACTATACACTACACTATACACTACACTACTATACTATATACTACACTATACACTACTATACACTACACTATACACTACACTATACACTACACTATACACTACCATACACTACACTATACACTACACACTACACTATACACTACACTATACACTACACTACTATACTATATACTACACTATACAAAGTTTGCCGTAACGTAAGGGACCCGTGTCCAATTACAGCCAACGTCAGTTGAGCGTGGACAATTAGACCCAAGCCTTAACATAACATATATTTCGATTTAAAGCTTTCGTGACTGCAGGGATTCATCTTCTTCAGACGGCTGCTTGCGTTGTAGCCGAAACGTCGTGAGAATTATTTTATTTTATTATGTTTTATTTTTATTATTTTATTACTTCCCTTCTACGTGACTTTACCGAAAGAACCAAGAAGATAACATATATTAAATAATGTTTTAAAATGTTTTATTTTATTTTTGTATGATAGAATATAGTATTGTCATCAGCATGACATAAGCATACCGAGTTTACAGTCGATAGCACATTGGGAAGTGGGTTAAAATTGAGTGACAAGATTTGAGGATACAACAACAACAACAACCACAACAACAGACAGAGTGAGTTAAATGAAAGCGTGTAAAATAACAACAATAAAAAACACGCGGTTGTGCATTTGCGTATTTCCGTCACGTAAAGTCGTGCTCACAAAAGCGAACTTTGTGGGGTAATCATAGCCGTTTCCGACACCTTTGAGCTATAAGCAAATAGAAAATAACGCTTCGTACGCAGCAACAGACATCGTCCTTTCAACGTGCATCACGATCCCTAGTCCACAGCCAAAGAAGCCCCGGGTAGCCTCGACAGAGGGCTGGGGCAAGTGCTGTTTGCGAGTTCAGCAGCAGCGCCGTTGCCACACATACGAAGGGCAGTTTTTGGGTGATCGCCACCGACGCACGCGCCACGACCGCCTTTATCTCCTAGCCGGCGATGTTTGCACCACACCCGCGCCAGGAGCGCACAACTCGTTTGTTGAGGCCGAGTCGACCTAGGGGGAGTCCGCACCATCATTACCATCACCACCTCCATCACCACCACCACCTCCATCACTACCTCCATCACCACCACCATCACCACCACCTCCATCACCACCATCATCACCACCACCTCCATCATCACCATCACCACCACCTCCATCACCTACCTCGCCTGGTATGCAGGGGTCGTGGGTTCGATCCCGACCCTGACGATGCCTGCTGCTGCTGTATATTTGGAGTCTGCGTGTCTCTCTCATCATCATCACGGTGGCTATGAGATGTTAACCACCTCGCCTGGTATGCAGGGGGTCGTGGGTTCGATCCCGACCCTGACGATGCCTGCTGCTGCTGTATATTTGGAGTCTGCGTGTCTCTCTCATCATCATCACGGTGGCTATGAGATGTTAACTACCTCGCCTGGACTACAGGAGGTCGTGGGTTCGATCCCGACCCTGACGATGCCTGCTACTGCTGCTGTATATTTTGTAGTATGCGTCTCTCTCTCATCATCATCATGGTGGGCTAGGAGATGTTAACTACCTCGCCCGGTACACAGGAGGTCGTGGGTTCGATCCCGACCCTGACGCCTGCTGCTGTATATTTGGAGTCTGCGTGTCTCTCATCATCATCACGGTGGCTATGAGATGTTAACTACCTCGCCTGGACTACAGGAAGTCGTGGGTTCGATCCCGACTCTGACGATGCCTGCTGCTGCTGTATATTTGGAGTCTGCGTCTCTCTCTCATCATCATCATCACGGTGGCTAGGAGATGTTAACTACCTCGCCTGGTATACAGGAGGTCGTGGGTTCGATCCCGATCCTGACGCCTGCTGCTGTATATTTGGAGTCTGCGTCTCTCTCTCATCAACATCATCACGGTGGCTAGGAGATGTTAACTACCTCGCCTGGTACACAGGAGGTCGTGGGTTCGATTTTTCTCCGGGTCCCCCCCCCTTCCACATGGTTAGAATCAAACTCGATTTCCACGCAACTCTGTCTACAATGTACCAGTCTTGATAATTGGTTTTTTACCCTTCTATCTGGCAACAAAACTGACACCTTTTTACAAGGAGTCATGTTTGCATAGACCGCAATACCTGCAGCCATAATGCAAACAAAAACATAACTCTGATAATGTATGCACTGTCCTTGAAGTTGATTGGTCCACACCCGAGACAGCTTTCCTTAGAGCCTAGTCTCACATGGTGTTGGACCAGATGACGCCAAAAGGCGCAATGACCTCTATTTTTATCAAGCGCCTTTCATATTGAAGAATTTCTAAGCGCTGCACGTAAAAATAAAACTACACTCAATTATCATATTTTTTACTGGCAAATGAGGTTCCAATGGTGTAAATGCTTACCCCGAGCTCTCATACCCTGATGGTGCATTGTCTTTGAGTTGTGCGCTTTTTGGCGTCATCTGGTCCAACACCATGTGAGACTAGGCTCTAAGGAAAGCTGTCTCGGGTGTGGACCAATCAACTTCAAGGACAGTGCACATACATTATCAGAGTTATGTCTTTTGTTTGTATTTATGACTGCAGGTATTGCGGTCTATGCAAACATGACTCCTTGTAAAAAGGTGTCAGTTTTGTTGACAGATAGAAGGGTAAAAAACCAATTATCATATTTTTACTGGCAAATGAGGTTCCCATAGTGTACCAGTCTTGTTGGGTCTTTCAGTGACATGCCGATTTCTCTGCTGCAGCAGCTGCAGCAGCAGACCCACCTCGCTCTCTGTTTAAAGCCTCGACACAGAGGCACTGGGTCTCTGTGTGTCTATGTTGTGTGTGTGTGTGTCTCTCTCTCTCTGTGTCTGTGTTGTGTGTATCTTTCTGTGTGTCTCTGTGTTGTCTTTGTGTGTCTATGTTGTGTGTCTCTCTCTCTGTGTGTCTGTGTGTGTCTCTCTCTGTGTGTCTGTGTTGTGTGTCTCTCTCTCTGTGTCTGTGTTGTGTGTCTCTTTCTATGTGTCTCTGTGTTGTCTCTGTGTGTCTATGTTGTGTGTCTCTCTCTCTGTGTCTGTGTTGTGTGTCTCTCTCTCTCTGTGTGTCTGTGTTGTGTGTCTCTTCTGTGTGTCTCTGTGTTCTCTCTGTGTGTCTATGTTGTGTGTCTCTCTCTCTGTGTGTCTGTGTTGTGTGTGTCTCTCTCTCTGTGTGTCTGTGTGTCTCTCTGTGTGTCTGTGTGTGTGNCTCTCTCTGTGTCTATGTTGTGTGTCTCTCTGTGTGTCTGTGTTGTGTGTCTCTCTCTGTGTCTGTGTTGTGTGTCTCTTCCTGTGTGTCTCTGTGTTGTCTCTGTGTGTCTATATTGTGTGTCTCTCTCTCTGTGTGTCTGTGTTGTGTGTGTCTCTCTCTCTGTGTTGTGTGTCTCTCTCTCTCTGTGTGTCTGTGTTGTGTGTCTCTCTCTGTGTGTCTGTGTTGTGTGTCTCTTCCTGTGTGTCTCTGTGTTGTCTCTGTGTGTCTATATTGTGTGTCTCTCTCTCTGTGTGTCTCTGTGTTGTCTCTGTGTGTCTATGTTGTGTGTCTCTCTCTCTGTGTCTGTGTTGTGTGTCTCTCTCTCTGTGTCTGTGTTGTGTGTCTCTTTCTGTGTGTCTCTGTGTTGTCGCTGTGTGTCTATGTTGTGTGTCTCTCTCTCTGTGTGTCTATATTGTGTGTCTCTGTGTGTGTCTGTGTTGTGTGTCTCTCTCTGTGTGTCTATTTGTGTGTCTCTCTCTCTTTGTGTGTCTGTGTTGTGTGTCTCTCTGTGTGTCTGTGTTGTGTGTCTCTCTGTGTGTCTCTGTGTGTCTCTGTGTGTCTATATTGTGTGTCTCTTTCTGTGTGTCTCTGTGTTGTCTCTGTGTGTCTATGTTGTGTGTCTCTCTCTCTCTGTGTGTCTATGTTGTGTGTCTCTCTCTCTCTGTGTGTGGGAGGGGGAGGGGAGGGAGAGGGGGAGGGGCAGAGGAGGAGTAGGGCGGTTGCAGCGTCCAGGTGTGAGGTGCGTGCGAGAGAGAGAGACACAGACACGGATACAGGTGAGAGAGAGAGACACAGACACACAGGTGAGAGAGAGAGAGACACAGACACAGCTACAAGTGTGACACACACACACACACAGGTGAGAGAGAGAGAGACACAGACACAGCTACAAGTGTGACACACACACACACAGGTGCGAGAGAGAGACACAGACACAGCTACAAGTGTGACACACACACACACAGGTGAGAGAGAGAGAGACACACAGACACAGCTACAAGTGTGACACACACACACAGTAGAGGCTCGCAATCTCGACCAAGTCTTCCTCTAGCTCGTCCATCAACTCGTCCACCAGCTCGTCCACCAGCTCGTCCTCGTCGCCCTTGGCCAGGCGGAGCCTCGTGAAGGATCGTTCCCTTGAAGTCGCATCCTGATGGCTCACCCCAGCGGACAGGGAGCGGTGAGTTTGCGTGGTGAGGTGTGGTGAGTTGGTGTGGTGAGGGGGTGGTGAGGGGTGGTGAGTTGGTGTGGTGAGGTGGGTGGTGAGGGTGGTGAGTTTTTATGAACTGTGTGGCTGAGATGTCATCTTTAAAAAAAGTTGTTTAATGTTCTGGCGAGGGATGAGTTCAGTTGTTGTGGTTGTTGTTGTTGTGGTTGTTGTTGTTGTGGTTGTCGACTTGAAGCTTTCATGACTACAGGAATCCATCATCTGGGTTCAAAGAAAAGAACAAAAACCACGACGACGTTTCGATCCTGATGGAGGCTGCCTGTGTCGCGATCGAAACGTCGTGGGTTTTTTGCTTTTATTTTTTATTTAAATTTTTAAAAAAATTTTATTTAATGTTGATTTTTAATTCATTTATGATTTATTTTTATTTCTAACTTATTTTTTTACTTATTATCTATTCATTTTTCTTTTTCTATCTACGTGACTTTACCGAAAGAACCAAGAATCCGAGGGAGAGAGAATACGATCGCTTGCGTTGCGATCGGAACGTTGTCGTCGTTTTTGTTATTTTCTTTGAACCAATCGGCGTGAATTTACCGAAAGACCCAAAGAAGATGAGTTGTTGTTGTTGTTGTGGTTGTTGTTGTTGTGGTTGTTGTGGTTGTGGTTGTGGTTGTTGCCTAGTCTCATATGAGACTAGGCTCGAAGGAAAGCTGTCTCGGGTGTGGACCAATCAACTTCAAGGACAGTGCACACATTATCAGAGTTGTGTTTTTTGTTTGTATTATGACTGCAGGTATTGCGGTCTATGCAAACATGACTCCTTGCAAAAAGGTGTCAGTTTTGTTGCCAGATAGAAGGGTAAAGAACCAATTATCATATTTTTACTGGCAAATGAGGTCCCCATAGTGTTGTGGTTGTTGTTGTTGTGGTTGTTGTTGTTGTTGTGGTTGTGGTTGCTGTTGTTGTGGTTGTTGTTGTTGTGGTTGTTGTGTTGTGGTTGTTGTTGTTGGTGTTGTTGCTGTTGTTGTGTTGTTGNTGTTGTTGTTGTTGTTGNTGTTGTTGTTGTTGTTGTGGTTGTTGTTGTTGTTGNTGTTGTTGTTGNTGTTGNTGTTGNTGTTGTTGTTGTGGTTGTTGTTGTGGTGTGTTGTTGTTGTGGTTGTTGTTGTTGTGGGTGTTGTGGTTGTGGTTGTGGTTGTTGTGGTTGTGGTTGTGGTGTTGTTGTTGTGGTTGTTGTTGTTGTGGTTGTTGTGGTTGTTGTTGTTGTGGTTGCTNTTGTGGNTGTTGTTGTTGTTGTTGTTGTGGTTGTTGTTGTTGTGGTTGTTGTGGTGGTTGTTGTTGTGGTTGTTGTGGTGGTTGTTGTGGTTGTTGTTGGTTGTTGTTGTGGTGTGGTTGTTGTTGTTGTGGTTGTTGTTGTGGTTGTTGTGGTGGTTGNTGTTGTGGTTGTTGTGGTGGTTGTTGTTGTGGTTGNGTTGTTGTGGTTGTTTGGTTGTGGTTGTGGTGGTTGTGGTTGTTGTTGTTGTGGTGGTTGTTGGTGGTTGTTGTTGTGTGGTGGTTGTTGTTGTTGTGGTTGTTGTTGTTGTGGTGGTTGTGGTTGTTGTGGTGGTTGTTGTTGTTGTGGTTGTTGTGGTTGTTGTTGTTGTTGTGGTTGTTGTGGTTGTTGTTGTTGTTGTTGTTGTGGTTGTGGTTGTTGTTGTGACTGTTGTTGTTGTTGTGGTTGTGGTTGTTGTCGTGGGTTAAGGGGGCTTTGGCCAGGGGTGTGGTGTGGTGAGATGCAGTGAGACGTGGTGCTGCTTTATGTATCTCATGCTACCTCACACGACCTCCCACGGTCATAAAACACCAAGATATATTTACTCAAAATGTGTATACCTACAAGCGAACCATCATGTGAGTTTGAAGTCCGCGTGGCGCCCCCCCCCCCAACACACACAGAGCCACACAGAGACACATAGAGACACACACACAGCCACACAGAGACACACAGAGCCACACAGAGACACACACACAGAGCCACACAGAGACACACACACAGAACCACACAGAGACACACACACAGAGCCACACACACACAGACACAGAGCCACACAGAGACACACACACAGACACACAGAGACACACACAGAGACACACAGACAGAGACACACAGAGACACACAGAGACACACACACAGAGACACACAGACGACACACACACAGAGACACAGAGACACACACACAGAGCCACACAGAGACACACACACAGAGCCACACAGAGACACACAGAGACACACAGTCACACAGAGACACACACACAGAGCCACACAGAGACACACAGAGACACACAGAGACACACACACAGAGACAGACACACACACAGAGCCAAACAGAGACACACACACAGAGCCACACAGAGACACACAGTGCCACATAGAGACACACACACAGAGACACACACACAGAGCCACACAGAGACACACAGTGACACACAGTGCCACACAGAGACACACACACACAGCCACACACACACAGACACACACAGACACACACACAGCCACACACAGACACACAGAGACACACAGCCACACACAGACACACACACAGAGACACACACACAGCCACACACACACACACAGACACACACACAGACACACAGAGCCACACAGAGACACACATACACAGACACACACACACAGCCACACACACACACACAGACACACACACAGCCACACACAGAACACACAAGAGACACACAGCCACACACAGACACACACACAGAGAACAGCCAACACAGCCACACACACACACAGAGACACACAGCACACACACACACACACAGACACACACAGCCACACAGAGACANACAGCCAACACAGACACACACACACAGCCACACAGAGACACACAGCCACACACAGACACACACAGACACACACACAGACACACACAGCCACACAGAGACACACAGCCACACACAGACACACACAGAACACACAAGAGCCACACAAGACACACACACAGCCACACAGAGACACACACACAGAGCCACACACACACAGAGACACACAGAGCCACACAGAGACACACACACAGAGACACACAGAGACACACAGAGACACACAGACACACAGAGACACACAGAGACACACAGAGACACACACACAGAGCAGACACACACACAGAGACACAGAGAACACACAAGAGCCACACAGAGACACACACACAGAGCCACACAGAGACACACAGAGACACACAGTGCACACACAGAGACACACACACAGAGCACACAGAGACACACAGAGACACACAGAGACACACACACAGAGACAGACACACACACAGAGCCACACAGAGACACACACACAGAGCCACACAGAGACACACACACAGAGCCACACAGAGACACACAGAGACACACAGTGCCACACAGAGACACACACACAGAGCCACACAGAGACACACAGAGACACACAGAGACACACACACAGAGACAGACACACACACAGAGCCAAACAGAGACACACACACAGAGCCACACAGAGACACACAGAGACACACAGTGCCACATAGAGACACACACACAGAGACACACACACAGAGCCACACAGAGACACACAGTGACACACAGTGCCACACAGAGACACACACACAGAGCCACACACACAGAGCCACACAGAGACACACACAAGAGACACAAACACACAGAGACACACACACACGCAGAGACACACAGAGACACACAGCCNCACAGAGCCACACACAGAGACACACACACACAGACACACACACACAGCCACACACACACAGACACACACACAGACACACACAGCCACACAGAGACACACAGCCACACACAGACACACACACAGAGACACACAGAGACACACAGCCACCCACACACAGAGACACACACACACAGACACACACACACAGCCACACACACACACACAGACACACACACAGACACACACAGCCACACAGAGACACACAGCAACACACACAGACACACACACAGAGACACACAGAGACAGACACACACACACACGCAGAGACACACAGCCACACAGAGCCACACACAGAGACACACACAGAGACACACACACAGCCACACACACAGCCACACAGAGACACACACAGAGACACACAGCCACACACACACAGACACACACACAGCCACACACAGACACACACACAGAGACACACAGCCACACACAGACACACACACAGAGACACACACACAGCCACACACACACACACAGACACACACACAGACACACAGAGCCACACAGAGACACACATACACAGACACACACACACAGCCACACACACACACACAGACACACACACAGCCACACACAGACACACACACAGAGACACACAGCCACACACAGACACACACACAGAGACACACAGCCACACACAGCCACACACACACACAGAGACACACAGCCACACACACACACACACAGACACACACAGCCACACAGAGACACACAGCCACACACAGACACACACACACAGCCACACAGAGACACACAGCCACACACAGACACACACACACAGCCACACAGAGACACACAGCACACACAGACACACACAGACACACACACAGACACACACAGCCACACAGAGACACACAGCCACACACAGACACACACACACAGACACACAGAGACACACAGACACACACACACACACACGCAGAGACACACAGCCACACAGAGCCACACACAGAGACACACACACACAGCCACACACAGACACACACACAGACACACACAGACACACACACACAGCCACACAGAGACACACAGCCACACACAGACACACACACAGAGACACACAGAGCCACACACAGACACACACACAGACACACACACACACAGACACACACACACACAGACACACACACACACATCCACACCGAGCCACTGTGCAGCTTCTTCATCCTCCTCGAGCCCACGTAGGGGTCACGACCCGTTGGGCCCGGCATGCCCTGACGCACCGCACGGCCGAAAGCGGTGGGGTGGTGGCAGACCCACAAAAATGTCTCCTGTGCCCTTCCACGCACCCTATGAGTTCGGTGTGAGCCGCTACTCGCGTAGATGCACGCCTGACCCCCCCCCCCCCCCCCCNGTTGCCATATTTGTTCGGAAGCGGGCAACTTCGCTGCCCTGGTCATCCACAATAGAGGTGGCTCCTTTACTTTAGAGGTTAAAACCCCCTTTTCCTGATCACGATCTTTAGAAGCTAACCCTCCTTTTTCTGTACTAGTATATTACACTATACACTACACTATACACTACACTATACACTACACTACACACTAGTGCTGTACTAGTATACTACACTATACACTACACACTAGTGCTGTACTAGTATACTACACTATACACTACACTATACACTACACTATACACTAGTGCTGTACTAGTATACTATACACTGCACTATACACTACTATACACTACACTATACACCAGAGGTGTGGACTCGAGTCATGTGACTTGGACTCGAGTCAGACTCGAGTCATGAATTTGATGACTTCAGACTCGACTTGGACTTGCATAACAATGACTTTGTCCCACCTCTGCTATACACTACACTATACACTACACTATACACTAGTGCTGTACTAGTATACTACACTATACACTACACTATACACTACACACTAGTGCTGTACTAGTATACTACACTATACACTACACTATATACTACACTATACACGACACACTACAGCTGTACTAGTATACTACACTATACACTACACTATACACTACACACTAGTGCTGTACTAGTATACTACACTATACACTACACTATACACTAGTGCTGTACTAGTATACTACACTGTACACTACACTACACACTAGTGCTGTACTAGTATACTACACTAGACACTACAATACACTACACACTAGTGCTGTACTAGTATACTACACTATACACTACACTATATACTACACTATACACGACACACTACAGCTGTACTAGTATACTACACTATACACTACACTATACACTACACACTAGTGCTGTACTAGTATACACTATACACTACACTATACACTAGTGCTGTACTAGTATACTACACTGTACACTACACTACACACTAGTGCTGTACTAGTATACTACACTAGACACTACACTATACACTACACACTAGTGCTGTACTAGTATACTATACTAGACACTACACACTACTGGTTAGCTGCGTTGGGTGGTGTCTGGTTTAACGACACAACATTTATGTATTTACGCGATCTAACGCCAAAAAAAAACCTGTATTATGGATGAAGGACGGGTGTTAACTCCGGTGGCGGCACGTGCTTTACTTTGTCCAGCATCATCGCCGCTGCATCTTGCCGGTGAGATGTTTGTCGTTGGGGGGGGGGGGAAAGAAGGGGGGAATGTTGTACATCACAGGCAGCCGCGGTGGTGGCGGTTGTCCTCGCCACACCTGAGGTGGCTCTCCCACGGTGACATTTCGCCGAATGTCCACCAATTTTGGCGCGAAGCCAATCGAAACCTCGCGGACGCTTTGGCATGCTGGAGGTTGCCGGGGCTGCGCTGAGCCCTGCGTACAAGTGCCAAGGCCTCCCCCCCCAACCCCCCGCTCCTCCTGCTTGACTTAGAGACGTCTGCATTGGCTCTTCGTGGCCGCCTTTATCAGCGCCAAGGATGGCACAGTCGGGTTTTCTACAATCGGGTTTCATTGTCTTTTTATATTGAATCCGATCATCTGAGATTGGGAGAAATCTGGGTTAATTGGTTCTAATTGCGGCATCCGAGCGGAGCTTCTCAACGATGGGCTTCATCCATTCCCAGCTAAGGAAGCTCACTGGCGCCCACGATTGTGCAGGAGAAGCTTGTGATCGTCACGACCAACCTGCCCGCGTTATTGTACGACTTCTTTTTACACCTGATGAAGGCAGCTTGTGTTGCCTCCGAAACGTCGTGATTTATTATTGTATGTCTATTATTATTTCTAATATAAAAAAAATTTTACCTACGTGACTTTACCGAGAAAACCTAAGAGTATGAATCCTTGCAGTCGCGAAAGCTTCAAATCTAGAATTCTACGACTACCCTGTGCCTGACGGCCCCCCCCACCGAGTACGATAACAGCAGCACCGACGAGGTAGCAGCCTAAGCCTCGGATCAGAGTTTCGTATTCATGAAACCAGCTTTGAATTCCCCGAAACCGGGTTTAATTGTCTTTTTATATTAAACCCGATCATCTGAGATTGGGAGAAATCCGGGTTAATTGGTTCTAATTGCGGCATCCGAGCGGAGCTTCTCAACGATGGGCTTCGTCCATTCCAAGCCAAGGAACTCACTGGCGCCCACGATTGTGGAGGAGAAGCTCCTCGTGTTCATCAAGACCAACCTGCCCGCCGCATTCTACGACTACCCCGTGCCCGACAGCCCTCCCGAGTACGATAGCAGCACCGACGAGGAAGCAGCCGAAGCCTTGGGTCAGAGTTTCGTATTCATGAAACCAGGTTTTAACTATATTCTTAGGTGTTTTCGGTAAAGTCACGTAGGTAAAACATCAAAATTAATAAAAAATAAAATAAAATAAAGATCACGACGTTTCGGAGGCAACACAAGTCTCCGTCATCAGGTGGGACCGTCACAGCCAGATCAGCTGCATCAAGTGAGGCAGGGATTCAAGATGTAATCCCTTAAAAGCGAGTTGAGGGGGGAGGAGAGGGGGGGGAGCTCATCAGAATGTGGTAGCCAATGAATGGAAAGTATCGAGAGAGAGGGGCCAAAAAAGGGGTGGGGGATTACATCTTGAATCATTGCCTCACTTGATGCAGCTGATCTGGCTGTGACGGTCCCACCTGATGACGGAGACTTGTGTTGCCTCCGAAACGTCGTGATCTTTATTATATTTTTTATTAATTTTGATGTTTTACCTACGTGACTTTACCGAAAACACCTAAGAATATGATTCCTTGCAGTCACGAAAGCTTCAAGTCCAGGTTTTAACTCCCCGAAATTGTGTTTAATTGTATTCAAGAAAAAACCCGATGCCTGCCGCTGGAAAAATCTGTTTTTTTCCACCCATGATCGGTGCAGCCCCCCCCCCCCAAACCCCTTTGGAAGGCGCAGAAGAGCGTTGCACTTCGAATTTGATGGCCGTGACGCGTGGCGTCGACCCAACAGAGGTCCGGTGTGAATAGTGGCATCGTGGGTCGAGCGGAAGGTGGCACGCTGCTTGTACAGGGGGTCGCGTTCCAAGTGGAATCGCAGGCTGGCTAGACACCTGGGCGGACTGGCTGGCCGTACCCCATAATAGAGGGGGGGGGGGGAGGACACGTGACGTCACAGGCGCACTGCGTGACGTCGGCTCGCGCGCTGCGTGACGTCGGCACGGCGCTGCGTGACGTCGGCTCGCGCGCTGCGTGACGTCGGCTCGCGCGCTGCGTGACGTCGGCACGCGCGCTGCGTAACGTCGGCTCGCGCGTTGCGTGACGTCGGCACGCGCGCTGCGTGACGTCGGCTCGCGCGCTGCGTGACGTCGGCTCGCGCGCTGCGTGACGTCGGCTCGCGCGCTGCGTGACGTCGGCCGCGCGCTGCGTGACGTCGGCACGCGCGCTGCGTGACGTCGGCTCGCGCGCTGCGTGACGTCGGCACGCGCGCTGCGTGACGTCGGCTCGCGCGCTGCGTGACGTCGGCTCGCGCGCTGCGTGACGTCGGCACGCGCGCTGCGTGACGTCGGCTCGCGCGCTGCGTGACGTCGGCTCGCGCGCTGCGTGACGTCGGCTCGCGCGCTGCGTGACGTCGGCACGCGCGCTGCGTGACGTCGGCTCGCGCGCTGCGTGACGTCGGCTCGCGCGCTGCGTGACGTCGGCTCGCGCGCTGCGTGACGTCGGCACGCGCGCTGCGTGACGTCGGCTCGCGCGCTGCGTGACGTCGGCACGCGCGCTGCGTGACGTCGGCTCGCGCGCTGCGTGACGTCGGCACGCGCGCTGCGTGACGTCGGCTCGCGCGCTGCGTGACGTCGGCACGCGCGCTGCGTGACGTCGGCTCGCGCGCTGCGTGACGTCGGCTCGCGCGCTGCGTGACGTCGGCTCGCGCGCTGCGTGACGTCGGAACGCGCGCTGCGTGACGTCGGCTCGCGCGCTGCGTGACGTCGGCTCGCGCGCTGCGTGACGTCGGCTCGCGCGCTGCGTGACGTCGGCTCGCGCGCTGCGTGACGTCGGCCGCGCGCTGCGTGACGTCGGCACGCGCGCTGCGTGACGTCGGCTCGCGCGCTGCGTGACGTCGGCTCGCGCGCTGCGTGACGTCGGCTCGCGCGCTGCGTGACGTCGGCTCGCGCGCTGCGTGACGTCGGCACGCGCGCTGCGTGACGTCGGCTCGCGCGCTGCGTGACGTCGGCTCGCGCGCTGCGTGACGTCGGCTCGCGCGCTGCGTGACGTCGGCTCGCGCGCTGCGTGACGTCGGCTCGCGCGCTGCGTGACGTCGGAACGCGCGCTGCGTGACGTCGGAACGCGCGCTGCGTGACGTCGGCTCGCGCGCTGCGTGACGTCGGCTCGCGCGCTGCGTGACGTCGGCTCGCGCGCTGCGTGACGTCGGCTCGCGCGCTGCGTGACGTCGGAACGCGCGCTGCGTGACGTCGGAACGCGCGCTGCGTGACGTCGGCTCGCGCGCTGCGTGACGTCGGCTCGCGCGCTGCGTGACGTCGGCTCGCGCGCTGCGTGACGTCGGCTCGCGCGCTGCGTGACGTCGGCTCGCGCGCTGCGTGACGTCGGCTCGCGCGCTGCGTGACGTCGGAACGCGCGCTGCGTGACGTCGGCTCGCGCGCTGCGTGACGTCGGAACGCGCGCTGCGTGACGTCGGCTCGCGCGCTGCGTGACGTCGGCTCGCGCGCTGCGTGACGTCGGCTCGCGCGCTGCGTGACGTCGGCTCGCGCGCTGCGTGACGTCGGCACGCGCGCTGCGTGACGTCGGCTCGCGCGCTGCGTGACGTCGGCTCGCGCGCTGCGTGACGTCGGCACGCGCGCTGCGTGACGTCGGCTCGCGCGCTGCGTGACGTCGGCTCGCGCGCTGCGTGACGTCGGCTCGCGCGCTGCGTGACGTCGGCTCGCGCGCTGCGTGACGTCGGCACGCGCGCTGCGTGACGTCGGCTCGCGCGCTGCGTGACGTCGGCTCGCGCGCTGCGTGACGTCGGCTCGCGCGCTGCGTGACGTCGGCTCGCGCGCTGCGTGACGTCGGCTCGCGCGCTGCGTGACGTCGGAACGCGCGCTGCGTGACGTCGGAACGCGCGCTGCGTGACGTCGGCTCGCGCGCTGCGTGACGTCGGCTCGCGCGCTGCGTGACGTCGGCTCGCGCGCTGCGTGACGTCGGCTCGCGCGCTGCGTGACGTCGGAACGCGCGCTGCGTGACGTCGGACCGCGCGCTGCGTGACGTCGGCTCGCGCGCTGCGTGACGTCGGCTCGCGCGCTGCGTGACGTCGGCTCGCGCGCTGCGTGACGTCGGCTCGCGCGCTGCGTGACGTCGGCTCGCGCGGCGTGCGTCGGCTCGCGCGCTGCGTGACGTCGGAACGCGCGCTGCGTGACGTCGGCTCGCGCGCTGCGTGACGTCGGAACGCGCGCTGCGTGACGTCGGCTCGCGCGCTGCGTGACGTCGGCTCGCGCGCTGCGTGACGTCGGCTCGCGCGCTGCGTGACGTCGGCTCGCGCGCTGCGTGACGTCGGCACGCGCGCTGCGTGACGTCGGCTCGCGCGCTGCGCGACGTCGGCTCGCGCGCTGCGTGACGTCGGCACGCGCGCTGCGCGACGTCGGCTCGCGCGCTGCGCGACGTCGGCTCGCGCGCTGCGCGACGTCGGCTCGCGCGCTGCGCGACGTCGGCTCGCGCGCTGCGCGACGTCGGCTCGCGCGCTGCGTGACGTCGGAACGCGCGCTGCGTGACGTCGGCTCGCGCGCTGCGTGACGTCGGAACGCGCGCTGCGTGACGTCGGCTCGCGCGCTGCGTGACGTCGGCTCGCGCGCTGCGTGACGTCGGCTCGCGCGCTGCGTGCGTCGACGCGCGCTGCGTGACGTCGGCTCGCGCGCTGCGTGACGTCGGCTCGCGCGCTGCGTGACGTCGGCTCGCGCGCTGCGTGACGTCGGCTCGCGCGCTGCGTGACGTCGGCTCGCGCGCTGCGTGACGTCGGAACGCGCGCTGCGTGACGTCGGAACGCGCGCTGCGTGACGTCGGCTCGCGCGCTGCGTGACGTCGGCTCGCGCGCTGCGTGACGTCGGCTCGCGCGCTGCGTGACGTCGGCTCGCGCGCTGCGTGACGTCGGCTCGCGCGCTGCGTGACGTCGGCTCGCGCGCTGCGTGACGTCGGAACGCGCGCTGCGTGACGTCGGCTCGCCCGCTGCGTGACGTCGGAACGCGCGCTGCGTGACGTCGGCTCGCGCGCTGCGTGACGTCGGCGTGCGCGCTGCGTGACGTCGGCTCGCGCGCTGCGTGACGTCGGCTCGCGCGCTGCGTGACGTCGGCTCGCGCGCTGCGTGACGTCGGCACGCGCGCTGCGTGACGTCGGCTCGCGCGCTGCGTGACGTCGGCTCGCGCGCTGCGTGACGTCGGCACGCGCGCTGCGTGACGTCGGCTCGCGCGCTGCGTGACGTCGGCTCGCGCGCTGCGTGACGTCGGCTCGCGCGCTGCGCGACGTCGGCTCGCGCGCTGCGCGACGTCGGCTCGCGCGCTGCGTGACGTCGGAACGCGCGCTGCGTGACGTCGGCTCGCGCGCTGCGTGACGTCGGAACGCGCGCTGCGTGACGTCGGCTCGCGCGCTGCGTGACGTCGGCTCGCGCGCTGCGTGACGTCGGCTCGCGCGCTGCGTGACGTCGGCTCGCGCGCTGCGTGACGTCGGCTCGCGCGCTGCGTGACGTCGGCTCGCGCGCTGCGTGACGTCGGCTCGCGCGCTGCGTGACGTCGGCTCGCGCGCTGCGTGACGTCGGCTCGCGCGCTGCGTGACGTCGGAACGCGCGCTGCGTGACGTCGGCTCGCGCGCTGCGTGACGTCGGCTCGCGCGCTGCGTGACGTCGGCACGCGCGCTGCGTGACGTCGGCTCGCGCGCTGCGTGACGTCGGCTCGCGCGCTGCGTGACGTCGGAACGCGCGCTGCGTGACGTCGGAACGCGCGCTGCGTGACGTCGGCTCGCGCGCTGCGTGACGTCGGCTCGCGCGCTGCGTGACGTCGGCTCGCGCGCTGCGTGACGTCGGCTCGCGCGCTGCGTGACGTCGGCTCGCGCGCTGCGTGACGTCGGCTCGCGCGCTGCGTGACGTCGGAACGCGCGCTGCGTGACGTCGGCTCGCGCGCTGCGTGACGTCGGAACGCGCGCTGCGTGACGTCGGCTCGCGCGCTGCGTGACGTCGGCTCGCGCGCTGCGTGACGTCGGCTCGCGCGCTGCGTGACGTCGGCTCGCGCGCTGCGTGACGTCGGCTCGCGCGCTGCGTGACGTCGGCACGCGCGCTGCGTGACGTCGGCTCGCGCGCTGCGTGACGTCGGCTCGCGCGCTGCGTGACGTCGCACGCCGCTGCGTGACGTCGGCTCGCGCGCTGCGTGACGTCGGCTCGCGCGCTGCGCGACGTCGGCTCGCGCGCTGCGCGACGTCGGCTCGCGCGCTGCGCGACGTCGGCTCGCGCGCTGCGTGACGTCGGCTCGCGCGCTGCGCGACGTCGGCTCGCGCGCTGCGTGACGTCGGAACGCGCGCTGCGTGACGTCGGCTCGCGCGCTGCGTGACGTCGGAACGCGCGCTGCGTGACGTCGGCTCGCGCGCTGCGTGACGTCGGCTCGCGCGCTGCGTGACGTCGGCTCGCGCGCTGCGTGACGTCGGCTCGCGCGCTGCGTGACGTCGGCTCGCGCGCTGCGTGACGTCGGCTCGCGCGCTGCGTGACGTCGGCTCGCGCGCTGCGTGACGTCGGCTCGCGCGCTGCGTGACGTCGGCTCGCGCGCTGCGTGACGTCGGCTCGCGCGCTGCGTGACGTCGGAACGCGCGCTGCGTGACGTCGGCTCGCGCGCTGCGTGACGTCGGCTCGCGCGCTGCGTGACGTCGGCACGCGCGCTGCGTGACGTCAGAAGGCGTGGCCTGTACAAAGCGCCGTGGTGCCCGCTGTCACGAGCGCCTCGCTATTGCCGCCAGACACTGTGTGTCTCATCTTCTTGGTTCTTTCGGTAAAGTCACGTAGAAGGGAAATAATAAATTAATAGAAATAAAACATGTTTTAAAAAAAGAAAAAAGAAATTATTCTTATTTTATTACTTCCCTTCTACGTGATGACTTTACCGAAAGAACCAAGAAGATGAATCCCTGAAGTCACGAAACTTTAAATCGAAACTGTGTGTCTCTTTTAAAGTCTCACAATGCACGACCCCTTCTCCGTATCCCCACACAACTCCCCCCTCGTCTTGTTTCACTGCAGCTCTATTACCCATTCCAGCTGCTGCTTCTTGCTGTGGTGGTCCCACCTGATGACGAGCGCTTGTGTTGTGCCCGAAACGTCGTGATTTATTTTTAATTGTATTTTTAAATCCTTTATATTAAGTTCGCTTGCTTGCTTGCGTGCTTGCTTGCTTGCTTACGACCGTGCAAATCTTTCGGTCGTTTTTTAACCCACTTCCCGTGATCCAATCGAGCTGACATTTTGCACACAGACTCGTTGTGCATGACAATTAATGTTCGTGAAAATTTTTTGTCCAAATTTTACACTGTCTAGGGAAAACAAATTAAATATTTAATTACCAATTGCTTAATACTGGCAGACAATCTGACCCATAGGTGGCAGCCATCTCAAGCCAGAGGACGAGAGGACTCTAGCCGTCACGCATATAAAGGATTTATAGTGGAAAACTTTGTTTTTACGGGTTAATTTTTAAATCCTTTATATTAAGTTCGCTTGCTTGCTTACGACCGTGCAAATCTTTCTGTCGTTTTTTAACCCACTTCCCGTGATCCAATCGAGCTGACATTTTCCACACAGACTCGTTGTGCGTGACAATGTATTTTCGTGAAATTTTTTTTCCAAAATGTTACACTTTTTAGGAAAAAATAAATAATATTTAATTACCAATTGCTTAATGGTGGCAGGCAATCATCTGACCCATAGGTGGCAGCCATCTCAAGCCAGAGGACGAGAGGACTCTAGCCGCCACGCATATAAAGGATTTATAGTGAAAAACTTTGTTTTTACTGGTTATACTTATTTTTTACTTTTATTATTTTTACCTACGTGACTTTACCGAAAGAACCAAAGACTATATGGGTCTCATCTTCTTGGTTCTTTCGGTAAAGTCACGTAAAAGGGAAATAATAAAATCAATCAGGTCAGAACTAACACTCGTCAGAAACACCGTCACCCCCTTAGGGCAGACAACGCCTAGACATTGTGTGAATTGGCAATTTGGTGACAGACGTCGCGTTTCCATAGCGCAGGCTGCTGCTGTTGTTGTTGTTTGTGTTGGGGTGAGATCGCGTGACAACGTACAGGCCGTGTCGTTAAACCCGCCACCACCCGACACGGCCCATCAGTGAGGTGAGTGTCACGTCAACAGGACGTGGCCAACTCGTTACTAGTACAGCTGTAGTGTGTAGTGTAGTGTGTAGTGTGTGTATGTGTAGTGTAGTATATGTGTGTATATNGTGTAGTGTNGAGTGTGTGTATAGTGTAGTGTGAGTGTNGTGTATAGTGTGTGTATGTGTAGTGTGTGTGTTGTGTGTAGTGTATATGTGTGTGTAGAGTGTATGTGTAGTGTGAGTGTATGTGTAGTGTGTNGTGTATGTGTAGTAGTATATAGTGTGTGTGTGTGTATAGTGTAGTATATAGTGTNGTGTATAGTGTGTAGTGTTGTGTATAGTGTAGTGTGTAGTGTATATTGTNGTGTGTGTGTAGTGTAGTATATAGTGTAGTGTGTAGTGTATAGTGTAGTGTGTGTGTGTGTATAGTGTGTGTGTAGTGTCATATACTGTGCANTAGTGTGTAGTGTATAGTGTAGTATACTAGTACAGCACTACCGGTGTGTGTGTATAGTGTAGTGTATAGTGTGTATACTAGTACAGCACTAGTGTGTAGTGTATGTGTAGTATACTAGTACAGCACTAGTGTGTGTGTATAGTGTAGTGTACTAGTACAGCACTNGTGTGTAGTGTATAGTGTAGTGTGTAGTGTAGTATACTAGTACAGCACTAGTGTGTAGTGTAGTGTGTAGTGTAGTATCTAGTCAGCATTAGTGTGTAGTGTGTGTGTAGTGTATAGTGTAGTATACTAGTACAGACTAGTGTGTAGTAGTGTATAGTGTAGTATACTAGTACAGCACTAGTGTGTAGTGTAGTGTGTAGTGTAGTATACTAGTACAGCACTAGTGTGTAGTGTATAGTGTAGTATACTAGTACAGCACTAGTGTATAGTGTAGTGTATAGTGTAGTATACTAGTACAGCACTAGTGTATAGTGTAGTGTATAGTGTAGTATACTAGTACAGCACTAGTGTGTAGTGTATAGTGTATACTAGTACAGCACTAGTGTGTAGTGTATAGTGTAGTATACTAGTACAGCCTAGTGTGTAGTGTATAGTGTAGTGTATAGTAGTATACTAGTACAGCACTAGTGTGTAGTGTATAGTGTAGTATACTAGTACAGCATTAGTGTGTAGTGTAGTGTGTAGTGTATAGTGTAGTATACTAGTACAGCCCTAGTGTGTAGTGTATAGTGTAGTGTATAGTGTAGTGTATAGTGTAGTGTAGTGTGTAGTGTATAGTGTAGTGTACTAGTACAGCACTAGTGTGTAGTGTATAGTGTAGTGTACTAGTACAGCACTAGTGTGTAGTGTATAGTGTAGTGTACTAGTACAGCACTAGTGTGTAGTGTATAGTGTAGTGTACTAGTACAGCACTAGTGTGTAGTGTATAGTGTAGTATACTAGTACAGCACTAGTGTAGTGTATAGTGTAGTATACTAGTACAGCACTAGTGTGTAGTGTATAGTGTAGTGTCTAGTGTAGTGTATAGTGTAGTGTATAGTATACTAGTACAGCACTAGTGTGTTAGTGTATAGTGTAGTGTATAGTGTAGTATACTAGTACAGCACTAGTGTGTAGTGTATAGTGTAGTATACTAGTACAGCACTAGTGTAGTGTATAGTGTAGTATACTAGTACAGCACTAGTGTGTAGTGTATAGTGTAGTGTCTAGTGTAGTGTATAGTGTAGTGTATAGTGTAGTATACTAGTACAGCACTAGTGTGTAGTGTATAGTGTAGTGTATAGTGTAGTATACTAGTACAGCACTAGTGTGTAGTGTATAGTGTAGTATACTAGTACAGCCCTAGTGTGTAGTGTAGTGTATAGTGTAGTATACTAGTACAGTACTAGTGTGTAGTGTAGTGTGTAGTGTAGTGTGTAGTGTAGTGTATAGTGTAGTGTATAGTGTAGTATACTAGTACAGCACTAGTGTGTAGTGTAGTGTGTAGTGTATAGTGTAGTATACTGTATAGTGTGTAGTGTATAGTGTAGTGTACTAGTACAGCACTAGTGTGTAGTGTATAGTGTAGTGTACTAGTACAGCACTAGTGTGTAGTGTATAGTGTAGTATACTACACTATCCACTACACTACACATTATTGTTAAAACTAAATAAAAAGCCAATCACACGCGTTAGTGCATATTTTCATATTTTAGACAGGAAATGAGTTTTAAAATTTAGATTTTTTTTTCTTGGGGGGGGGGGGGGGGGAGAGACCCCCAGACCCACAGACCCCCAATCTTGACTCCATGGCTTAGGGCCTTGCCTCAGCCTCTACAGAGCAGGCAGGGGCAACCAGCACAAGCCTTGCTAAAGCTTCCACCGCACTGAAAGGCCTCTGACCTCTTGCAACATTTCCCCAATGATGCTAGCAACATCCGAGCTCGTTTGATCCGTGCAATGAGCCACAAACACAACCAGCTGCACTTGCAGTCGTCTTGAATTCAATTCCTGGAGACTCGTTTCGCACCTTGTCTCAATGTCTCCTTAGTAGCAGCACATTCTCAAGATGCTGCAGAAGCTCATATTCTTGATTATTTCGGTAAAAGTCACGTAGAAGGGAAATAATAAAGTAATATAAATATAAAACAATAAAAATTGTCTCGTAAAAAAAAAGGTGACGCCTTGTAAAAAAAAAGGTGACAGTTTTGTTGCCAGATATAAGGGTAAAGAACCCATTGCCATATTTTTTTACTGGCAAATGAGGTTCCCATGGTGTAATTGCAGGTACTGTTCGGAGCCCCTGACATCCGCTCAGCTCTCAGGCAGTATGAGTCAGTGTTGACAGACCTCGAAGAAATGGCATCGTTCAGCTCACCTGACACTTCAACTGAGGCCAATTGTCTTCATGGAGCAATTCTCAAAGGGAACTGACGTCACATCTATGACGTCACCCGCCTGCTGACGTCACGCAGTGCGCCTGCTGACGTCACGCAGTGTGCCTGTTGACGTCACGCAGTGCGCCTGCTGACGTCACGCAGTGTGTCTGCTGACGTCACGCAGTGTGCCTGTTGACGTCACGCAGTGTGCCTGTTGACGTCACGCAGTGCGCCTGCTGACGTCACGCAGTGTGTCTGCTGACGTCACGCAGTGTACCTGTTGACGTCACGCAGTGTGCCTGTTGACGTCACGCAGTGCGCCTGCTGACGTCACGCAGTGTGCTGCTGACGTCACGTGTCCTCCCCCCCCCCCTATTAAGGATGATATTAGTCGCGAAATCTCGATTACGTGTTAAACCAACGTCGCGTTTAGCCACGGATTGACCTTTCACATCAGCAGGAGGCGATGGGGTGGTGGCAAGGCCCACCAAACTGCTGGAGGTGAAAAATGATTTTTCAAATTACAAAAAAAAGTCAAACTTAATGAAATCTCTCCACGTGGATTCGGCCCAAATGAAGGTGACATTTGAAGTTGTTAAATTTCGACTGACTGCAAGGAAATCCCTACTCTGGTTTCTTTCGGTAAAGTCACGTAGAAGAGAAGTAATAAAATAGTAAAAAGAAAGCATAATTATTTTATTAATAAACATAAAACAGAATTATTTTATTAATATAACATAATAAAATAATTATGTTTTATTTTTATTATTTTATTACTTCCCTTCTACGTGACTTCACCGAAAGAACCAAGAAGATGAATCCATGCAGTCATGAAAGCTTTAAATCGAAATAATTTTTTTTGTAAAATAATAAATCGAAAATAATAAAACCAAAAAACCCGACAAAGTTTCCCATCGCAAAACACCCCGGCGGTCTTCACCAGGATTTTTTCTCCGTACCCTCAATCAGTTCATTTCAGTTCGGTGCATTTATTGACACGCTGTTACATTTAACTCACTCTGTCTGTTGTATCCTCAAATACTTATTTCCCTCATTAAAATGCAAATCAATTTATAACATTTTTGACATGCGTTTTTCTGGATGTTGTTGTTATTCTGTCTCTCACTTTTCAAATAAACCTACCATTAAAATTATAGACTGATCATTTCTTTGTCAGTGGGCAAACGTACAAAATCAGCAGGGGATCAAATACTTTTTTCCCTCACTGTAGATGCCACTGGTCTTCACGTTCTGCAGATGTAGATGTCACTGTTTCTTCACGTTCTGTAGATGTAGATGCCACTGGTTCTTCACGTTCTGCAGATGTAGATGCCACTTTCTTCACGTTCTGCAGATGTAGACGCCACTGGTTCTTCACGTTCTGCAGATGTAGATGCCACTGGTTCTTCACGTTCTGTAGATGTAGATGCCACTGGTTCTTCACGTTCTGCAGATGTAGATGCCACTTTCTTCACGTTCTGCAGATGTAGACGCCACTGGTTCTTCACGTTCTGCAGATGTAGATGCCACTGGTTCTTCACGTTCTGCAGATGTAGATGTCACTGGTTCTTCACGTTCTGCAGATTAGATGCCACTGGTTCTTCACGTTCTGCAGATGTAGATGTCACTGGTTCTTCACGTTCTGCAGATGTAGATGCCACTTTCTTCACGTTCTGCAGATGTAGATGCCACTGGTTCTTCACGTTCTGCAGATGTAGATGCCACTGGTTCTTCACGTTCTGCAGATGTAGATGCCACTGTTTCTTCACGTTCTGCAGATGTAGACGCCACTGGTTCTTCACGTTCTGCAGATGTAGATGCCACTGGTTCTTCACGTTCTGCAGATGTAGATGTCACTGGTTCTTCACGTTCTGCAGATTAGATGCCACTGGTTCTTCACGTTCTGTAGATGTAGATGCCACTGGTTCTTCACGTTCTGCAGATTAGATGCCACTGCTTCTTCACGTTCTGCAGATGTAGATGCCACTGGTTCTTCACGTTCTGCAGATGTAGATGCCGCTGCTTCTTCACGTTCTGCAGATTAGATGCCACTGGTTCTTCACGTTCTGCAGATGTAGATGCCACTGGTTCTTCACGTTCTGCAGATTAGATGCCACTGCTTCTTCACGTTCTGCAGATTAGATGCCACTGGTTCTTCACGCTCTGTAGATGTAGATGCCACTGTTCTTCACGTTCTGCAGATGTAGATGCCACTGGTTCTTCACGTTCTGCAGATGTCGATGCCACTGGTTCTCACGTTCTGCAGATGTAGATGCCACTGGTTCTTCACGTTCTGTAGATGTAGATGCCACTGGTTCTTCAAGTTCTGCAGATGTAGATGCCACTGGTTCTTCACGTTCTGTAGATGTAGATGCCACTGGTTCTTCAAGTTCTGCAGATGTAGATGCCACTGGTTCTTCACGTTCTGTAGATGTAGATGCCACTGGTTCTCACGTTCTGCAGATTAGATGCCACTGGTTCTTCACGCTCTGTAGATGTAGATGCCACTGGTTCTTCACGTTCTGCAGATGTAGATGCCACTGGTTCTTCACGTTCTGCAGATGTCGATGCCACTGGTTCCTCACGTTCTGCAGATGTAGATGCCACTGGTTCTTCACGTTCTGTAGATGTAGATGCCACTGGTTCTTCAAGTTCTGCAGATGTAGATGCCACTGGTTCTTCACGTTCTGTAGATGTAGATGCCACTGGTTCTTCAAGTTCTGCAGATGTAGATGCCACTGGTTCTTCACGTTCTGTAGATGTAGATGCCACTGGTTCCTCACGTTCTGCAGATGTAGATGCCACTGGTTCTTCAAGTTCTGCAGATGTAGATGCCACTGGTTCTTCAAGTTCTGCAGATGTAGATGCCTCTGGTTCTTCAAGTTCTGCAGATGTAGATGCCACTGGTTCTTGACGTTCTGCAGATGTAGATGCCACTGGTTCTTCACGTTCTGCAGATGTAGATGCCACTGGTTCTTGACGTTCTGCAGATGTAGATGCCACTGGTTCTTCACGTTCTGCAGATGTAGATGCCACTGGTTCTTCACGTTCTGCAGATGTCGATGCCACTGGTTCTTCACGTTCTGCAGATGTCGATGCCACTGGTTCCTCATGTTTTGCAGATGTAGATGCCACTGGTTTTCATGTTCTGCAGGTGTAGATTGCACTAGTTCTTCACGTTCTGCAGATGTAAATGCTACTGGTTCTTCACGTTCTGCAGATGTAGATGCCACTGTTATTCATGTTCTGCAGATGTAGATGCCACTGGTTATTCATGTTCTGCAGATGTAGATGCCACTGATTCTTCACGTTCTGCAGATGTAGATTCCACTGTTTCTTCACGTTCTGCAGATGTAGATTCCACTGATTGTTTTCTTCACGTTCTGCAGATTAGATGTCACTGGTTCTTCACGTTTGCAGATGTAGATGCCACTGGTTCTTCACGTTCTGCAGATGTAGATGCCACTGGTTCTTCACGTTCTGCAGATGTAGATGCCACTGGTTCTTCACGTTTGCAGATGTAGATGCCACTGTTTCTTCACGTTCTGCAGATGTAGATGCCACTGGTTCTTCACGTTCTGCAGATGTAGATGCCACTGGTTCTTCACGTTCTGCAGATGTAGATGTCACTGGTTCTTCACGTTCTGCAGATTAGATGCCACTGGTTCTTCACGTTCTGTAGATGTAGATGCCACTGGTTCTTCACGTTCTGCAGATTAGATGCCACTGCTTCTTCACGTTCTGCAGATGTAGATGCCACTGGTTCTTCACGTTCTGCAGATGTAGATGCCGCTGCTTCTTCACGTTCTGCAGATTAGATGCCACTGGTTCTTCACGTTCTGCAGATGTAGATGCCACTGGTTCTTCACGTTCTGCAGATTAGATGCCACTGCTTCTTCACGTTCTGCAGATTAGATGCCACTGGTTCTTCACGCTCTGTAGATGTAGATGCCACTGGTTCTTCACGTTCTGCAGATGTAGATGCCACTGGTTCTTCACGTTCTGCAGATGTCGATGCCACTGGTTCTCACGTTCTGCAGATGTAGATGCCACTGGTTCTTCACGTTCTGTAGATGTAGATGCCACTGTTCTTCAAGTTCTGCAGATGTAGATGCCACTGGTTCTTCACGTTCTGTAGATGTAGATGCCACTGGTTCTTCAAGTTCTGCAGATGTAGATGCCACTGGTTCTTCACGTTCTGTAGATGTAGATGCCACTGGTTCCTCACGTTCTGCAGATTAGATGCCACTGGTTCTTCACGCTCTGTAGATGTAGATGCCACTGGTTCTTCACGTTCTGCAGATGTAGATGCCACTGGTTCTTCACGTTCTGCAGATGTCGATGCCACTGGTTCCTCACGTTCTGCAGATGTAGATGCCACTGGTTCTTCACGTTCTGTAGATGTAGATGCCACTGGTTCTTCAAGTTCTGCAGATGTAGATGCCACTGGTTCTTCACGTTCTGTAGATGTAGATGCCACTGGTTTTCAAGTTCTGCAGATGTAGATGCCACTGGTTCTTCACGTTCTGTAGATGTAATGCCACTGGTTCCTCACGTTCTGCAGATGTAGATGCCACTGGTTCTTCAAGTTCTGCAGATGTAGATGCCACTGGTTCTTCAAGTTCTGCAGATGTAGATGCCACTGGTTCTTCAGTTCTGCAGATGTAGATGCCACTGGTTCTTGACGTTCTGCAGATGTAGATGCCACTGGTTCTTCACGTTCTGCAGATGTAGATGCCACTGGTTCTTCACGTTCTGCAGATGTAGATGCCACTGGTTCTTCACGTTCTGCAGATGTAGATGCCACTGGTTCTTCACGTTCTGCAGATGTAGATGCCACTGGTTCTTCAGTTCTGCAGATGTAGATGCCACTGGTTCTTATGTTCTGCAGATGTAATTCCACTGTTTCTTCACGTTCTGCAGATGTAGATGCCACTGGTTCTTCACGTTCTGCAGATGTAGATGCCACTGTTCTTCACGTTCTGCAGATGTAGATTCCACTGTTTCTTCACGTTCTGCAGATGTAGATTCACTGTTCTTCACGTTCTGCAGATGTAGATGCCACTGTTCTTCACGTTCTGCAGATGTAGATGCCACTGTTCTTCACGTTCTGCAGATTAGATGCCACTGGTTCTTCACGTTCTGCAGATGTAGATGCCACTGTTCTTCACGTTCTGCAGATGTAGATGCCACTGTTCTTCACGTTCTGCAGATTAGATGCCACTGNTTCTTCACGTTCTGAGATGTAGATGCCACTGTTCTTCACGTTCTGAGATGTAGATGCCACTTTCTTCACGTTCTGAGATGTAGATGCCACTGGTTCTTCACGTTCTGCAGATGTAGATGCCACTTTCTTCACGTTCTGCAGATGTAGATGCCACTGGTTCTTCACGTTCTCAGTGTAGATGCCACTGTTCTTCACGTTCTGCAGATGTAGATGCCACTGGTTCTTCACGTTCTGCAGATGTAGATGCCACTGTTCTTCACGTTCTGCAGATGTAGATGCCACTGGTTCTTCACGTTCTGCAGATGTAGATGCCACTGNTTCTTCACGTTCTGCAGATGTAGATGCCACTGTTCTTCACGTTCTGCAGATGTAGATGCCACTGGTTCTTCACGTTCTGCAGATGTAGATGCCACTGTTTCTTCACGTTCTGCAGATGTAGACGCCACTGGTTCTTCACGTTCTGCAGATGTAGATGCCACTGGTTCTTCACGTTCTGCAGATGTAGATGCCACTGGTTCTTCACGTTCTGCAGATTAGATGCCACTGGTTCTTCACGTTCTGCAGATGTAGATGCCACTGGTTCTTCACGTTCTGCAGATTAGATGCCACTGGTTCTTCACGTTCTGCAGATGTAGATGCCACTGGTTCTTCACGTTCTGCAGATTAGATGCCACTGTTCTTCACGTTCTGCAGATGTAGATGCCACTGGTTCTTCACGTTCTGCAGATGTAGATGCCACTGGTTCTTCACGTTCTGCAGATTAGATGCCACTGGTTCTTCACGTTCTGCAGATTAGATGCCACTGGTTCTTCACGTTCTGCAGATTAGATGCCACTGTTCTTCACGTTCTGCAGATGTAGATGCCACTGTTCTTCACGTTCTGCAGATGTAGATGCCACTGGTTCTTCACGTTCTGCAGATGTCGATGCCACTGGTTCTCACGTTCTGCAGATGTAGATGCCACTGGTTCTTCACGTTCTGTAGATGTAGATGCCACTGGTTCTTCAGTTCTGCAGATGTAGATGCCACTGGTTCTTCACGTTCTGTAGATGTAGATGCCACTGGTTCTTCAAGTTCTGCAGATGTAGATGCCACTGGTTCTTCACGTTCTGTAGATTAGATGCCACTGGTTCCTCACGTTCTGCAGATTAGATGCCACTGGTTCTTCACGCTCTGTAGATGTAGATGCCACTGGTTCTTCACGTTCTGCAGATGTAGATGCCACTGGTTCTTCACGTTCTGCAGATGTCGATGCCACTGGTTCTCACGTTCTGCAGATGTAGATGCCACTGGTTCTTCACGTTCTGTAGATGTAGATGCCACTGGTTCTTCAGTTCTGCAGATGTAGATGCCACTGGTTCTTCACGTTCTGTAGATGTAGATGCCACTGGTTCTTCAAGTTCTGCAGATGTAGATGCCACTGGTTCTTCACGTTCTGTAGATGTAGATGCCACTGGTTCTCACGTTCTGCAGATGTAGATGCCACTGGTTCTTCAAGTTCTGCAGATGTAGATGCCACTGGTTCTTCAAGTTCTGCAGATGTAGATGCCTCTGGTTCTTCAAGTTCTGCAGATGTAGATGCCACTGGTTCTTGACGTTCTGCAGATGTAGATGCCACTGGTTCTTCACGTTCTGCAGATGTAGATGCCACTGGTTCTTGACGTTCTGCAGATGTAGATGCCACTGGTTCTTCACGTTCTGCAGATGTAGATGCCACTGGTTCTTCACGTTCTGCAGATGTCGATGCCACTGGTTCTTCACGTTCTGCAGATGTCGATGCCACTGGTTCTCATGTTTGCAGATGTAGATGCCACTGGTTTTCATGTTCTGCAGGTGTAGATGCACTAGTTCTTCACGTTCTGCAGATGTAATGCTACTGGTTCTTCACGTTCTGCAGATGTAGATGCCACTGGTTTTCATGTTCTGCAGATGTAGATGCCACTGGTTATTCATGTTCTGCAGATGTAGATGCCACTGTTCTTCACGTTCTGCAGATGTAGATTCCACTGTTCTTCACGTTCTGCAGATGTAGATTCCACTGTTTCTTCACGTTCTGCAGATGTAGATGCCACTGTTCTTCACGTTCTGCAGATGTAGATTCCACTGTTCTTCACGTTCTGCAGATTAGATGCCACTGTTCTTCACGTTTTGCAGATGTAGATGCCACTGTTCTTCACGTTCTGCAGATGTAGATGCCACTGTTCTTCACGTTCTGCAGATGTAGATGCCACTGGTTCTTCACGTTCTACAGTTGTAGATGCCACTGGTTCTTCACGTTCTGTAGATGTAGATGCCACTGGTTCTTCACGTTCTGCAGATGTAGATGCCACTGGTTCTTCACGTTCTGCAGATGTAGATGCCACTGGTTCTTCACGTTCTACAGTTGTAGATGCCACTGGTTCTTCACGTTCTGCAGATGTAGATGCCACTGGTTCTTCACGTTCTGCAGATGTAGATGCCACTGTTCTTCACGTTCTGCAGATGTAGATGCCACTGTTCTTAACGTTCTGCAGATGTAGATGCCACTGGTTCTTCACGTTCTGCAGATGTAGATGCCACTGGTTCTTCACGTTCTGCAGATGTAGATGCCACTGTTCTTCACGTTCTGCAGATGTAGATGCCACTGGTTCTTCACGTTCTGCAGATGTAGATGCCACTGGTTCTTCACGTTCTGTAGATGTAGATGCCACTGGTTCTTCACGTTCTGCAGATGTAGATGTCACTGGTTCNTCACGTTCTGCAGATGTAGATGCCACTGGTTTTCATGTTCTGCAGGTGTAGATTGTTCTTCACGTTCTGCAGATGTAAATGCTACTAGTTCTTCACGTTCTGCAGATGTAGATTCCACTGTTTCTTCACTTCTGCAGATGTAAACGCCAACCACCACATTTATTGCGCGTGGCGGTTGAACTTACAACTCTCGGTCCTAACAGGAAACTTGACGCACGGACCATATTTTTCTGAAGGTTCCTGCGTCGAATGTTCGTCATTAGAGGAGTCCTGGATGTCGAAACGTGGTCAGGAATGTGCCCAATGCGCACTTACGCAACTTGTACCTTATTCATACCAACTTATTTCTTTATAAACGACTTGCCAACCTTTTCAATATTTTGCACTGCTGTCGTTTTTGTTGTTGCCGAAATTGGATAACCACTTTGGCCAGGGAGATGTTATCATCCTCACTTGGTATGTAAGTCGTGGATTCCATCCCGACCCTGGCGCCTGCTGCTGTATATTGGAGTTTGCGTGTCTCTCTCTCTCTTATCATCATCACGGTGTCTAGGAGATGTTAACTACCTCGCCTGGTGTACAGGAGGTCGTGGGTTTGATCCCGACCCTGACGACGCCTGTTGTATTTTTGTGGTGGCTAGGAGATGTTAACTACATCGCCTGGTACACAGGAGGTCGTGGGTTCCATCCCGACCCTGACGCCTGCTGTATATTTGGAGTCTGCGTCTCTCTCATCATCATCATCACGGTGGCTAGGAGATGTTAACTACCTCGCCTGGTACACAGGAGGTCGTGGGTTCCATCCCGACCCTGACGCCTGCTGCTGTATATTTGGAGTCTGCGTGTCTCTCTCATCATTATCATCACGGTGGCTAGGATATGTTAACTACCTCGTCTGGTACACAGGAGGTCGTGGTTCCATCCCGACCCTGACGAGCCTGCTGTATATTTGGAGTTTGATGTGGCTAGGAAATGTTAACTACCTCGCCTGGTACACAGGATGTCGTGGGTTCCATCCCGACCCTGACGATGCCTGCTGCTGCTGTAGATTTGGTCTGCGTCNTCATCATCACGGTGGCTAGGAGATGTTAACTACCTCGCCTGGTACACAGGATGTCGTGGGTTCCATCCCGACCCTGACGACGCCTGCTGCTGCTGTATATTTGGAGTTTGCGTGTCTCTCTCATCATCATCATCACGGTGGCTAGGAGATGTTAACTACCTCGCCTGGTCTACAGGAGGTCGTGGGTTCGATCCCGACCCTGACGCCTGCTGCTGCTGTATATTTGGAGTTTGCGTGTCTCTCTCATCATCATCACGGTGGCTAGGAGATGTTAACTACCTCGCCTGGTGTACAGGAGGTCGTGGGTTCCATCCGACCCTGACAATGCTGCTGTATATTTGGAGTTTGCATGTGGCTAGGAGATGTTAACTACCTCGCCTGGTGTACAGGAGGTCGTGGGTTCGATCCCGACCCTGACGACGCCTGCTGCTGTATATTTGGAGTTTGCGGGTGTCTCTCTCCTGTGGTCGCGTGGATTTTTTGCTCTGTTCCTCCAGTTCCCCCCCCCCCCCGCACATTTTTAGCATCGCGTAATTAAAATTATTCTGATCGTTATCCTGCTCTGCATGTCCACGTGAATGACGATGAGCTTGCCCTGTTGCGCTATCGCTTGCGGTGGCCAGGGTCGCTCCTGAATAAGTATAACCCGTAAAAACAAAGTTTTTCACTATAAATCCTTTATATGCGTGGCGGCTAGAGTCCTCTCGTCCTCTGGCTTGAGATGGCTGCCACCTATGGGTCAGATGATTGTCTGCCAGTATTAAGCAATTGGTAATTAAATATTTAATTTGTTTTCCCTAAAACAGTGTACAATTTTGGAAAAAAAAAATTTTCCTAAAAAGTGTAAAATTTTGCTATTTTTTTTCACGAACATTAATTGTCACGCACAACGAGTCTGTGTGCAAAATGTCAGCTCGATTGGATCACGGGAAGTGGGTTAAAAAAGACCGAAAGATTTGCACGGTCCTAAGCAAGCAAGCACGCAAGTGAACTTAATATAAAGGATTTAAAAATAAGTTAATAGCTCAAGTTGACCTTCGCCTGCTAGGATGGTGGATGGTTTAGCAAATCTATAGTAATAGGTTTTTACCTTTTTATCTGGCAACAAAACTGACACCTTTTATACAAGGGATCATGTTTGCATTAGCCACAACACAACATTTGACCTCAAGTGTGTGGTTAATGAAACATGATCCTTGTATTAAGGTGTCAGTTTTGTTGCCAGATAAAGGGTAAAACATATTACTATATCTTGCTACTGGCAAAGGAGGTCTCATAATTTTAGCAAACCTGTCAACCCCTTATCAGTGCCCCATACCTTATTACAGATCAACTCAGACCTCCTTGGTCACCCCCCATGCCCATTGTAACCTCAACGTCCATCCTACAAAGGACAATCACAAGTGAGAAACACAAACAAATAGACACAACCTTATTTTTAAAATCCTTTATATTAAGTTCGCTTGCTTGCTTAGGACCGTGCAAATCTTTCGGTTGTTTTTTAACCCACTTCCCGTGATCCAATCGAGCTGACATTTTGCACACAGACTCGTTGTGCGTGACAATGCATTTTCATGAAAAATTTTTTTTCCAAAATTTTACACTTTTTAGGGAAATTTTTTAAAATATTTAAATACAATTGTTTAATGCTGCCAGACAATCATCTGACCCATAGGTGGCAGCCATCTCAAGCCAGAGGACGAGAGGACTCTAGCCGCCCGATGCCACGCATATAAAGGATTTATAGTGAAAAGCTTTGTTTTTACGGGTTTATTTTTTATTTTTTNGTTGTCCGCATTGTGTGGATCTCAATTCTCCACCTGTACATGAGATACGGGGTTAACCCGTCATGGGTCTTCCAGGTATAGTTGAGTATGTGTGTTGGTTAACATGTGTGTTGTTTGGTTAACATGTGTGTTGGTTCACATGTGTGTTGTCTGTTCACATGTGTGTTGTTTGGTTCACATGTGTGTTGGTTGGTTCACATGTGTGTTGGTTAACATGTGTGTTGTTTGGTTAACATGTGTGTTGGTTAACATGTGTGTTGGTTGGTTCACATGTGTGTTGGTTGGTTCACATGTGTGTTGGTTAACATGTGTGTTGGTTGGTTCACATGTGTGTTGTTTGGTTCACATGTGTGTTGGTTAACATGTGTGTTGTTTGGTTCACATGTGTGTTGGTTAACATGTGTGTTGTTTGGTTAACATGTGTGTTGGTTAACATGTGTGTTGTTTGGTTCACATGTTTGTTGTTTGGTTCACATGTGTGTTGGTTGGTTCACATGTGTGTTGTTTGGTTCACATGTGTGTTGGTTAACATGTGTGTTGTTTGGTTCACATGTGTGTTGGTTAACATGTGTGTTGTTTGGTTACCATGTGTGTTGGTTAACATGTGTGTTGTTTGGTTCACATGTGTGTTGTTTGGTTCACATGTTTGTTGTTTGGTTCACATGTGTGTTGGTTGGTTCACATGTGTGTTGGTTAACATGTGTGTTGGTTAACATGTGTGTTGGTTGGTTAACATGTGTGTTGTTTGGTTCACATGTGTGTTGTTTGGTTCACATGTGTGTTGGTTCACATGTGTGTTGGTTCACATGTGTGTTGGTTAACATGTGTGTTGTTTGGTTCACATGTGTGTGGTTCACATGTGTGTTGGTTCACATGTGTGTTGGTTCACATGTGTGTTGGTTAACATGTGTGTTGTTTGGTTAACATGTGTGTTGTTTGGTTAACATGTGTGTTGGTTAACATGTGTGTTGGTTGGTTCACATGTGTGTTGTTTGGTTCACATGTGTGTTGGTTAACATGTGTGTTGTTTGGTTCACATGTGTGTTGGTTAACATGTGTGTTGTTTGGTTCACATGTGTGTTGGTTAACATGTGTGTTGTTTGGTTCACATGTGTGTTGGTTAACATGTGTGTTGTTTGGTTAACATGTGTGTTGGTTAACATGTGTTGTCTGGTTCACATGTGTGTTGTTTGGTTCACATGTGTGTTGGTTGGTTCACATGTGTGTTGGTTAACATGTGTGTTGGTTAACATGTGTGTTGGTTGGTTCACATGTGTGTTGTTTGGTTCACATGTGTGTTGGTTCACATGTGTGTTGTTTGGTTCACATGTGTGTTGGTTGGTTCACATGTGTGTTGTTTGGTTCACATGTGTGTTGGTTCACATGTGTGTTGTTTGGTTCACATGCGTGTTGTTTGGTTAACATGTGTGTTTGTACTATTGGGTTCTTTCGGTAAAGTCACCAATGATAGAAGAATAAGCGATTAAATAAAAAAAGTGGAGATAGGAAGACGAATTCTTGCAGTCACCGAAAAGATTTAAGTCAAAATCTCGGGCGTCTGTAGCTCACAACAACAACACTAAAAACAACAACATTAAACACAACAACACTGAACACAGTGTAGTGTATAGTGTAGTGTATAGTGTATTGTGTAGTATAGTGTAGTGTATAGTATAGTGTATAGTGTAGTGTATAGTGTAGTGTATAGTGTATAATAGTGTATAGTAGTGTATAGTGTAGTGTATAGTGTATATAGTGTATTAGTGTATAGTGTAGTGTATAGTGTATTGCATAGTGTAGTATAGTGTATAGTGTAGTGTAGTGTGTAGTGTAGTGTATAGTATAGTGTATAGTATAGTGTATAGTGGTAGTGTATAGTGTAGTGTATTGCATAGTGTGTAGTGTATAGTGTAGTGTATAGTGAATTGCATTGTGTAGTATATTATAGTGTAGTGTATAGTGTTTTGCATAGTGTATAGTGTAGAGTGTAGTGTGCAGTGTAGTGTATAGTGTAGTATTGCATAGTGTGTGGTATAGTGCAGTGTATAGTTTATTGCATAATGTAATGTATGGTGTAGTGGAGGGTCCTCAAACTACGGCCGCGGGCCACATGCGGCCCGCCGAGGACATTTATCCGGCCCGCCGGGTGTTTTTGCGCCGCTGCTGTCTGTTACTTTTTTCTGCATGAGAAGGACGGTCATTGGTGGAAGAGAGAGGGGCGGAGTTCCCCCAATCAGACTGCATTGATGGGCAGTGCAGTCTGTATGTCTCTGTGTGGGCAAAGTTATTGCTGGTATATTGTTTTTGTAGCGCTATATATTGGTATTTTACTAATAGCAATTTTGACTCCCTAAGAAACAATGATGTCAAGAAAAGAGAAAAATGACTCGGAGTGTAGGATATTCAAAGAACAGTGGACTTATGATTACTTTTTCATGCAGTACAAGGAAAGAGATGTGTCTGATATGCCAGAATATAGTGTCTGTGTTCAAAGAATACAATTTACGTCGACACTATGATACTCAACATAAAGATAAATATGCTTGTTTGGTCGGAGAAGTGAGAAAAGATAAATATTAAAACTAAAAATACATTAACAACTCAGCAAAATACTTTTGTGAAGCAGAAGCAGCTACATATTTCATCACTGCGAGCAAGTTTTCAAGTTGCCAAGCTAATAGCGTGCACTGGCAGACCATTCGTGGAGGAGAATTTGTTAAATAATGCCTTCTTTCTGTTGCCAAAGAGATGTGTCCAGAGAAGGCCGATTTATTTAGTACAGTGAGTCTTTAGGACCTACAATTACACGGAGGATTGAAGAAATGGGAGACAATTTGCATCAGCATTTGCAAAACTCCACAAAAAAACTTTCCTATTTTTCCTTGGCACTCGACGAAAGCAATGATGTTCGTGATTCTGCACAACTTCAAATTTTATTCGTGGACGAATGACTATTTCGAAGTCACAGAAGAGCTTGCTGCACTGCAAAGCATCAAAGGAACAACTACAGGAGAGGATATCTTTCGATTTAAAGCTTTCGTGACTGCAGGGATTCATCTTCTTGGTTCTTTCGGTAAAGTCACATAGAAGGGAAGTAGTAAAATAATTCTCACGACGTTTCGGCCACAACGCAAGCAGCCGTCCTCAGGTGAAACCAGGTCTGTTGGGAGACAGCGTCTGAATGAAACAGCACACGAGCTTGGAGCATATATAAGCTGGGTTGGAAGCGGGGAAAGAGCGCCTTGACAAAAGAATTTGCATATCAGAGAATTTAGCATATTTATGGGAAATGCAGGAATGTGATTAGTACTACATATGCCCGTGCTGCATATGTAGTACTAATAATTCCTGCATTTCCATAAATATGCTAAATTCCTCTTGACATGCATCTCTCCCCTCTGAGACATATCCTCATCTCAGGAACCATGCACTCAAAATGGCAACCATCTTTGGCAGCACTTATGTCTGTGAACAGACTTTTTCCAGAATGAAACATTTGAAATCTCCAACCAGATCTAGACTAATGGATGCACACTTGCATCACTTGTTACGACTAGCAGTGACAAATATGGAACTGGACATTGACCATCTCATTAGCCAAAAGCAGGCCATAGTTCCCATTGAAATACTGGCAAGTTTGTTGATTTAACTTTACTTGTTCTTCATTTTAAATATTGTATTGTTCCGTTTGTTTCTTCACTTCAAATAAGATATATGCAGTGTGCATAGGAATTTGTTCATAGTTTTTTTTAACTATAGTCCGGCCCTCCAACGGTCTGAGGGACAGTGAACTGGCCCCCTGTTTGAAAAGTTTGAGGACCCCTGTGTAGTGTATAGTAGTGTAGTGTATAGTGTAGTGTATAGTGTAGTGTAGTGCAGTGTATCGTGTAGTATATTATAGTGGTGTATTGCATAGTGTATAGTGTAGTGTGTAGTGTGGTGTATAGTGTATTGCATAGTGTAGTGTATGGTGTATGTATAGTGTAGTGTATAGTGTAGTGTGGTGTGTATAGTGTAGTATAGTATAGTGTATAGTGTGTAGTGTATAGTGTAGTGTATAGTGTAGTGTATAGTGTAGTGCATAGTGTATAGTGTAGTGTATTGCATAGTGTATAGTGTAGTCTATAGTGTGTAGTGTATAGTGTAGTGTATAGTGTAGTATAGTATAGTGTATAGTGTATTGCAGAGTGTAGTATATAGTGTATTGCGTAGTGTAGTGTATAGTGTAGTATAGTGTAGTATATAGTATAGTGTATAGTGTGTATAGTAGTATATAGTGTAGTGTATAGTGTAGTNTGATGTAGTATTTATAGTGTTGATATTGTAGTGTATAGTGTAGTGTAGTGGTGATAGTGAGTAATAGTGGTGATAGTGGTCTTAGTGTAGGTAGTGATGGTGTGTATAGTGTGATAGTGGTGATAGTAGTGTTAGTGGTATAGTAGTATTAGTGTAGTGATAGTGTAGGCTATAGTGTGTGNGTAGTGTAGTCTATAGTGTAGTGTAGTGTGATNGAGTGATATAGTATAGTGTATATAGTATAGTGTATAGTGTATAGTGTGTGATAGTAGTAGTATAGTATAGTGAGTGTCGTAGTGTAGTGTGATAGTGAGTGNAGTATATAGTGTCGGTATAGTGTAGTGTATAGTAGTGTAGTCATAGTGTAGTGTAGTGTAGTGTAGTCNATAGTGGTGTGTAGTGTAGTCTATAGTGTAGTCTATAGTAGTATGTATAGTGTATAGTGTATATATAGTGGTGATAGTGTGNATAGTAGTANATAGTGTGGTGNATAGTAGTATATAGTGGTGGTAGTGTAGTCATAGTGGTGTAGTGTGATAGTAGTATAGTGTAGACAGTGTAGTGATAGTGTAGTGTATAGTGGTGTTAGTGTATGAGGTATAGTAGTATATGGTGTGGTGNATAGTAGTAATAGTGTAGTGTATAGTGTAGTGTTAGTATAGTGATAGTGGTATGTAGTATGATAGTGTAGTCATAGTATAGTGTATAGTGTGTATAGTGTAGTGTATAAGCGAGGCTGCGTGACGAGACTTCCCTGGCACCAGCCCGCTCCCCCTCACCGCTGGAGCCGAATGTCACCGCTCGCTCGGCCGGCGGGCTGCATTCCAATTCCCTGGGCCCCGGCCACCGGGGCGGAGGGCGGGGGTTCGCACTCGATTATCTGCACCGGTTCTGGTCCCCTAGGTCGACTCGGCCTATGAGTAGGGTGCGGCTGGATATCGCCACTCCACAGGGTGGCGTGTGTGGCCATGTGTGCCGTGCCGGCCCATAGGTGCTCGCTAACAGCACTTGCCCAACAGTCTGCAGGCTACGCGGGGGAACTTTGTCTTTGTAGCGGTTAGCGCTACGAACCCCCGGCGACCCGAGTTCGATCCCACCCGTGGCCTGAGTAGTGCAAACAGAAAATCCAAGAAAAGCAGCTATTGCAGAAAAAAATCACCTACACCAACGCTGTGTGCAAACCCCAGTGGGATGCAAGTCAAACACAACAACTACAACCACAAGACAACTTAGATTAAGGCCATCAGTCTAGTCTGTACTACAACAAAAACAAACGGCCCAATACACTGCTGTGTCGGGCTGGTGGAGGGTGTACGACAACATTCATTGCTTCACGCGATGCCCACAAATTATTACACTGGTCAACACACTTTTTCTGGCATAAGGTATTCCAACAATTTTGGGGTGCCGATTCCAAATCTGGCATCAGTTTTTGTCTATCGCATCAGGTTTTGAGATATCAAATATTGCATTTCAATAAAACTGCAGAAGAAAAATATGAAATAAATGTGGATATCTACATAAATGATATTATAAACACACTATCCTAAAATACAGCACCGTATTTTAACACTAAAGCAGTCACTGACTCGCAACAATCATAAGTGTTAATTTCGGGTAAAATCAATGAAAATGGGGTATGCCGATAGCATAACAAGTATAACCCGTAAAAACTGAAAGTTTTTCACTATAAATCCTTTATATGCGTGGCGGCTAGAGTCCTCTGGCTTGAGATGGCTGCCACCTATGGGTCAGATGATTGCATTGCACCATTAAGCAATTGGTAATTAAAAATAATATTTGTCCTAAAAGTGTAAAATTTAGGAACATTTTTTCACGAACATTAATTGTCACGCACAACGAGTCTGTGTGGAAAATGTCAGCTCGATTGGATCACGGGAAGTGGTTAAAAAACGACCGAAAGATTTGCACGGTCGTAAGCAAGCAATATAAAGGATTTAAAAATGAGATGTGATGGAGAAATCTGAGATGAGATTTGGAATCAGCAATCATAAGTGACAGAGTTAATTTCGGGTAAAATCAATGAAAATGGGGTATGCCGATAGCATAAAAATGAGATGTGATAGAGCAAATCTGAGATAAGATTTGAATCAGCACCCTGAAATTAGTCTAGAACAGCTGCAAAAGTCCAGGCCAGAATTTTATTTTATTTTTTNGTTGACCAGTGTTACAAATCCTGTTGTGTGCGTCGATGATCTGTTGATCGCTGCCCATTCTTTAAAAAATTAACCCGTAAAAACAAAGTTTTTCACTATAAATCCTTTATATGCGTGACATCGGTTTTATTTATTATTCATTTCTGTTTTTCTTGAGTAAGAGTTTCAGTTTTGATCACATTGGTATTTTAAATTAAATATAAGGAAAGTCGTATATAAGGATTATAAGGTTTTCAGTTTTTGTGTGATTGTTTATATTGTACATTGTTGTTGTGTTCTTGAATAATTTTCTGTGTTTAGGAAAAATATATGATTGTGTTAGTGAAAATTTTTTTTCTAAAAAGTCGAAAATTTAGGAAAATTTTCTTCACGAAAATAAATTGTCACGCACAACGAGTCGATTGGATCACGGGAAGTGGGTTAAAAAACGACGAAAGATTTGCATGGTCGTAAGCGCGCAAGCAAGCAAGCAAGTGAACTTAATATAAAGGATTTAAAAAATTAACCCGTAAAAACAAAGTTTTCACTATAAATCCTTTATATGCGTGGCGGCTAGAGTCCTCTCGTCCTCTGGCTTGAGATGGCTGCCACCTATGGGTCAGATGATTGCATTGCACCATTAAGCAATTGGTATTTAAATATAATATTTTTGTCCTAAAAATTGTAAAATTTTAGAAAAAAAATTTCACGAAATTAATTGTCACGCACAACGAGTCTGTGTGCAAAATGTCAGCTCGATTGGATCACGGGAAGTGGGTTAAAAACGACCGAAAGATTTGCACGGTCGTAAGCACGCAAGCAAGCAAGTGAACTTAATATAAAGGATTTAAAAAGGAGTTGGAGACGCTGCTGCTGCTGAACCTGGAGGGCGTTTCTCAGACGCGGGGGTGGCAGGTCTTTCACCATCGGCCGCGCACAAAGAAAGCAAAGCCCCTGCCCTGGGCTTCTTGTGCTCCCCCCCTGCCCCCCCCCCCGTGCTAGACGGGCAGTTGTGAAGAGGGTGGCGACGAATTTCGGTGTAAAGCTTTCGTGACTGCAGGGATTCATCTTCTTGGTTCTTTCGGTCAAGTCACGTAGAAGGGAAATAATAAAATAATAAACATTTTACATAATTAAAGAATTCTCACGACGTTTCGGCACAACGCAAGCAGCCGTCCTCGGTGAAGAACAGGTCTGTCGGAAAGACAGACGCTGTGAGAATTGTATTTTATTATGTTTTAATTGTATTGTTTTATTATTTCCCTTCTACGTGACTTTACCGAAAGAACCAAAATATCTTCTTGGTTCTTTCAGTAAAGTCACGTAGAAGGGAAATAATAAAATAATATAAAAAAANTTTCTATTAATATTATTTTATAATTATATTCTTGGTTCTTTCGGTAAAGTCACGTAGAAGGGAAATAATAAAATAACAAAAATAAAACGTAATAAAATAATTCTCACGACGTTTCGGCCACAACGCAAGCAGCCGTCCTCAGGTAACAGGTCTGAGGACTGCTGCTTGCGTTGTGGCCGAAACGTCGTGAGAATTATTTATTATGTTTTATTTTTATTATTTACATTATTTCCATTCTACGTGATGACTTTACCGAAAGAACCAAGAACAAAAAGGGTGGAGACGTTTCCACATCTGGGCAACGTGCTCATGACCGGCTCCGGCTTGACCGGTCGAGCCACATTCTGTGCGCCTAAGCGACCGGGTCTCTCTGTCCATGCGAAGATGCGTCTTTGTCGCGGTTTNGTTAAATCCCCTGGTCTGTGATTTGCTAAACGTGGAGCCCTCTGCAGGGAACACGTGCGTTCGTTTGAGACGTTCAGACTGGCCTGCCCGCCTGCCATCAATCCCGCTTTTAACCAGATTCCTCCGGCAGGCAAGGCTGCGTTGGCTGGGTCATGTAGCTCGCAATTCCCAGCCACCGCATGGCTAAACAGCTTTTGTTCGGCCGGATCGAGGGGGATAAACGGGCGCGGCACGGGCTAGAGAAGAGATGGAGTGATGTGGTACAGGAGGACGTGGAGCTGAGTGGACTTGCCAAAGACTGGTACCAGCGGTGTCAAGATCGGCCTCAGTGGAGGAGGCTCGTGAAGGACGCTACTGGGCAGTTGGAGGCAGTCGCCCTCCAGCAACCACGGAGGAGCGACGCTCACAACAACGAGCGGAGCGCCGGGTGGCTAAAGCACAGCAAGTTGGCACAGTAGGGGGCACAGGTGGTGCATCAGCCAGTCGTCTCGGTCATCTCAGTCAGTCGACCTGTGGCACCTGCTGGGTCTGTCCCGTGACCTTCTGCCAGCGGGCGTTCGACACATCACGTGGCCTCAACGTGCACCTAGCCTGGCACAAGCGTCGTGGTGACGTCACCGCCACTTAGTGGTGAATGTCGGTTGTTGTTGGTGTGGCGGTGTCACTGTGTGTGTCACTGTGTATGTCACTGTGCATGTCACTGTGTGTGTCACTATATCACTGTGTGTGTGTCACTGTGTGTGTCACTGTGTGTGTCACTGTGTGTGTGTCACTGTGTGTGTGTGTGTGGGGGGAGCGGTGGTGCAGCGGTTAGCGCACGCTGCGCTACGAACCCGGCGACCCGAGTTCGATTCCCGCTCACGGCCAACACGGCGCCTGGGCCTCCCCTAGGTCGACTCAGCCTCAACTGAGTAGCTGGGGAGACAAAGGCGGCCGTGGGTGGTGCTGGCCACCACACACCCCTGCACCGGTGCTGCCGCTAGCAAACAGCACTTGCCCCAACGGTCTCTTAAGGCTACACGGGGGATCTTTGTCTTTTCTGTAGGGTTCTAACCTCTCCCCCCCCCCTCTCTTCCCGAACCCCTTACAGGGTACCCCTACCCAGCTATGCAACCCACCCCGTGCAACCCGGAGGAGGGTACCCCCCCAGCCTGGCTACCCGGGGTACCCCACTCAACCGGGCTACCCCACTCAACCGGGGTACCCCACTCAACCGGGGTACCCCACTCAACCGGGGTACCCTCCCCAGTACGGTGCGGATCAACCCCAGCCTACAGCATCCCTAGGCACCCTCCCCAGCAGGGTCTGGTGAGTCGTGGGGGGGTCTGGTGAGTCGTGGGGGTCTGGATGGGTGGGTGGGTTGGTGGGTGGGTGGGTGAGTGTGTAGGCTGGTGGGTGAGTGGGTGGGTGGGTGGTGAGTGGGTGGGGGGGGGTGAGTGGGTGGGTGGGTGAGTGGGTGGGTGGGTGGTGGGTGGGTGGGGTGGGGTGGGTGGGTGAGTGGGTGGGTGGGTGGGTGAGTGGGTGGTGGTGGGTGAGTGGGTGGGTGGGTGGGTGAGTGGGTGGTGGGTGGTGAGTGGGTGGGTGGGTGGGTGAGTGGGTGAGTGTGTAGGCGGGTGGTCGAGTGGGTGAGTTGGTGGGTGAGTGTGTAGGTGGGTGGGTGAGTGGGTGAGTGTGTAGGTGGGTGGGTGTGTAGGCGGNTGGGTGGGTGAGTGGGTGGGTGGGTGGGTGAGTGGGTGGGTGGGTGGGTGAGTGGGTGGGTGGGTGGGTGAGTGGGTGGGTGGGTGGGTGAGTGGGTGGTGGGTGGGTGAGTGGGTGGTGGGTGGGTGAGTGGGTGGGTGGGTGGGTGAGTGGGTGGGTGGGTGGGTGAGTGGGTGGGTGGTGGGTGGGTGGGTGGGTGGGTGGGTGAGTGGGTGGGTGGGTGGGTGAGTGGGTGGGTGGGTGGGTGGGTGAGTGGGTGGGTGGGTGAGTGGGTGAGTGTGTAGGCGGGTGGTCGAGTGGGTGAGTTGGTGGGTGAGTGTGTAGGTGGGTGGGTGAGTGGGTGAGTTGATGGGTGAGTGTGTAGGTGGGTGGGTGTGTAGGCGGGTGGGTGAGTGTGTAGGTGGGTGGGTGAGTTGGTGGGTGAGTGAGTGGGTGAGTTGGTGGGTGAGTGTGGAGGTGGGTGAGTGGGTGAGTTGGTGGGTGAGTGTGTAGGTGGATGAGTGTGTAGGTGAGTGGGTGGGTGGGTGAGTGAGTCTGTAGGTGGCTGTATGTGTGGGTGAGTGTTTGTATCGGTGATTGAGTATATGGCTGGGTGGGTGAGGGTATATGTGGGTGAGTATGTGGACGGGCGAACGTGTGGGTGAGCGTATGTATGGGTGGGTGGCTCAGTGACTCCGTGGTGGCTGTACGTGCGGGTGGGTGAGTAGGTGGGTGAGTGTGTGGGTGGGTGGGTGAGTTGGTGGGTGGGCGTGTAGGTGGGTGAGTGTGTAGGGTAGTGGGTGAGTGGGTGAGTTGGTGGGTGGGCGTGTAGGTGGGTGAGTGTGTAGGGTAGTGGTGAGTTGTGGGTGGGGTGTGGTGAGGTGTGGGTGAGGTGTGGGGTGGTGTGGGTGTTGTGGGTGAGGTGTAGGTGGATGAGTGTGGGTGAGGGGTGAGTGGGTGAGTTGTGGGTGAGGTGTAGGTGGGTGGGTATGGGTGAGTTGTGGGTGATGTGTAGGTGGGTGGGTGTGTAGCGGGTGGGTGAGTTGTAGGTGGGGGGTGGTGTGGTTGGTGGGGTGAGTGGGTGAGTTGTGGGTGGGGTGAGTTGTGGGTGAGGTGTGGTGGATGAGGTGTGGTGAGTGTGGGTGGGTGAGTGAGCGTAGTGGGTGTAGTGTGGGTGAGTGTTTGTATCGGTGANTGAGTTATGGTGGGTGGGTGAGGGATATGTGGGTGAGTATGTGGACGGCGAGCACCAGCAGCACCACGGCGAGGAAGCGGCACAGCGACGTCCGCAGGCAGCCGCTCGACACCTTCGATCCTGCCGGAGCGGCAGGCGCTGCACCACAACGACCAAGAAATCAGCGGACTAGCCGATGGCAGAGGTCGCAACCGGGTACTCGATACCCGATTCCAAAGAACACAGGATGAGATGTTACTATCCTTTGTGCATCGTCAGTAGTGAACCTTTGGTTCCTAGGGTGTTTCGGCCTTTCACACGATACACTCTCCTCAAAGGCGGCCAGCGACAGGGTGATCAATCCTATGCTTGCATCCCATTCCCAATTAGTCATAGGAGTTGCCTTGTTGTTGATAGCCAACTTACATAGAGACCCACACAGACTTACATAGAGACCCATAGAGACCCACAGAGACTTACACAGAGACCCACAGAGACTTACACAGAGACCCACAGAGACTTACACAGAGACCCACACAGAGACTTACACAGAGACCCACACAGACTTACACAGAGACCCACACAGACTCACACAGAGACCCACACACATAGAGACCCACACAGACTTACAGAGACACCCACAGAGACTTACACAGAGACCCACACAGATCCCAAAGAACACAGGATGAGATGTTACTATCCTTTGTGCAAGCACTTCCAAGAGTTCATGAACAGTGAGCCTGGTGACATTTGGGGAGCGCATCGTCAGTAGTGAACCTTTGGTTCCGAGGGTGTTTCGGCCTTTCACACGATACAGCCTCCCCAAAGGCGGCCAGCGACAGGGTGATCAAACCTACGCTTGCGTCCCATTCCCAATTCGTCATAGGACAGCGGTCGGGAACCTATGGCTCGCGAGCCATATATGGCTCGCGAGCCATATATGGCTCTTCTGGTGCCATATATGGCTCTTCTGGTGACGGCATATGGCTCCCAGACAATTTTGAGTTGAAAAAAAANTACAAAAATCAGTTTGGAACTGATTTTAAAATACTTGTGATATTGCTTAATAATAGTGTGTCATTTTAAAGTAAACAGAAATTAGTTTTGAAGATAAATGTCACGGGTCACGCCTGCACGAAGCTCAACCTCACCACCACGTATGAACCAGACTACAAGGCCATCAGCTAAACCATGCAGCACCAGAAGTCGCATTAAAAGTAAGACATATTATATGTATTATACGTTAAAAATACTATATGGCTCTCAATGCAATATATTTAGAAATATTTGGCTTTTATGGCTCTCCCAGTCAAAAAGGTTCCGGACCCTGGTGTAGGAGTTGCCTTGTTGTTGATAGCCAACATCCCATGGGACTATGCATGGCAGGGGCGTCCTCCTCCCTGAGTCAAGCATTGTTGACTGCATACCCTACCCTATACCCGGCTACCCATACCCGGCGAAAAATATAAAATAAATTAAAATGATAACTAATAAATGTATTTATATTTTTTTACTTACGTCACTTTACCGGAAAAAACAGCAAGATTAGCCATATTTTTTGCTGTAGTACAGAGTTCGACTGATACATTCATCTAAATTGTCTTTATTGTTTGACTTGCATCTCACTGGGATTTGTGCACACAGCGTTGACGTGCGGTGCTTTTGCCTGAATTTTTCACGTTTTTGTTTGTTGCGGTTGCACCCGATTCAAGAGCCGAATGGCTCACAGGGCCACACCAAAGAAATTAACTGAACTGACCCCCCAGGTAGCCTTAGGAGACCGTCGGAGCAAGTGGCCCCTTCGCGAGCGAGCACGTGGGTGCACGACGGGGCTGGGCGGGTGGGCCGGTGAACCGCGCCCGCCGCTTTGTCTCCCCAGGCACTGGATGCTCAACGTGTGGGAGGTCCGGGACCGGTTCAGATTATTTATATTCTCAGGTTTTTTCGGTAAAGTCACCATGTAGGTAAAAAAACATTAAAAAGTAAAATAAAATCAAAATCACGACGTTTCGGAGGCAACACAAGCTTCCGTCTTCAGGTGGTACCGTCACAGCCACGACAGCTGTATCAAGTAAATGAGAGATTGCAGGAGCTACCACTCCGTTTATATAATGGTTGGAGGGGTGGGNCAAGGCCGCATACTTTTATTAATATGGTAAGGTGAGGCTTAAGACTAAGAATAGACTGCATAACAAAGGCTGAGCCTTTGCTATGGAGAGGTACGGTTTGTGACTCCACCTGTGACAGGGAGACCACCACTAGGCATGGTAAAACTGTGATGGTTGTCTGTCAAATAAGATTGGCCAACTAAGTGTAGTTAAATCTTTTTTGCATGGTAATCACATCTTTCCAATGATTACTCAGTTTGTAACCGTCATCACGGTTGAAATTATGTCTGTGTTTGTATATTTGACTTTACCCAAAGAACCAAGAAGATGAATCCCTGCAGTCACGAAAGCTTTAAATCGAAATTTGGTTCAGATTATTCGTCGCTGGGTTGGTGGCCGTGAGCGGGAATCGAACTCGGGTCGCCGGGTTCGTAGCGCTGACCGCTACACCACACACACACGCTCACACACACATGTACACGTACCCACCCACACACTCGCTCACTCGCACATTCACCACACACACGCTCACTCACCTGCTCACCCACCCGTACGTACAGCCACCCACGGAGTCAGCCACCCATACATACACTCACCCACCCACCTACACACTCACCCACACGCTCACCTACACGCCCACCCACCAACTCACCCACTCACCCACTACCCTACACACTCACCCACCTACACGCCCACCCACCAACTCACCCACCCACCCACACACTCACCCACCTACTCACCCACTCACCCACCCACCTACACACCCACCCACCTACACACCCACCCACCTACACACTCACCCACCAACTCACCCACTCACCCACCCACCTACACACTCATGCACCTACACACTCACCACCAACTCACCCACCCACCTACACACTCACCCACCAACTCACCCACCCACCCACACACTCACCCACCTACTCACCCACCCACACGTACAGCCACCCACGAACTCACTGAGCCACCCACCCATACATACGTTCACCCACACGCTCGCCCGTCCACATACTCACCCACATATACCCTCACCCACCCAGCCATATACTCATCACCGATACAAACACTCACCCACACATACACCCACCTACAGACTCACTCACCCACCCACCCACTCACCTACACACTCATCCACCTACACACTCACCCACCAACTCACCCACTCACCCACCAACTCACCCACTCACTTACCCACCAACTCACCCACTCACCCACCACCTACACACTCACCCACCCGCCTACACACCCACCCACCTACACACTCACCCACCAACTCACCCACTCACCCACCCACCTACACACCACCCACCAACTCACCCACTCACCCACTCACCTACACACTCATCCACCTACACACTCACCACCAACTCACCCACTCACCCACCCACCTACACACTCACCCACACGCTCACCTACACGCCCACCCACCAACTCACCCACTACCCTACACACTCACCCACCACACCCCACCCACCAACTCACCCACTCACCCACTACCCTACACACTCACCCACCTACACGCCCACCCACCAACTCACCCACCCACCCACACACTCACCCACCTACTCACCCACCCGCACGTACAGCCACCCACGGAGTCACTGAGCCACCCACCCATACATACGCTCACCCACACGTTCGCCCGTCCACATACTCACCCACATATACCCTCACCCACCCAGCCATATACTCAATCACCGATACAAACACCACCCACACATACAGCCACCTACAGACTCACTCACCCACCCACCCACTCACCTACACACTCATCCACCTACACACTCACCCACCAACTCACCCACTCACCCACCTCCACACTCACCCACCAACTCACCCACTCACTCACCCACCAACTCACCCACCCACCTACACACTCACCCACCCGCCTACACACCCACCCACCTACACACTCACCCATCAACTCACCCACTCACCCACCCACCTACACACTCACCCACCAACTCACCCACTCGACCACCCGCCTACACACTCACCCACTCACCCACCCACCCACTCACCCACCCACCCACCCACCCACTCACCCACCCACCCACCCACTCACCCACCCACCACCCACCCACCCACTCACCCACCCACTCACCCACCCACCCACCCACTCACCCACCCACCACCCACTCACCACCCACCCACCCCACCCACCACCCACCCACCCACCACACCCACCCACCCACTCACCCACCCACCCACCCACTCACCACCCACCCACCCACTCACCCACCCACCCACCCACTCACCCACCCACCCGCCTACACACCCACCCACCTACACACTCACCCATCAACTCACCCACTCACCCACCCACCTACACACTCACCCACCAACTCACCCACTCGACCACCCGCCTACCCACTCACACTAACCACCCACTCACCCACCACCACCCACTCCCACCCACCCACCCACCCACTCACCCCCCCACCCACTCACCCACCCACCACCACTCACCCACCACCCACCACTCACCCACCACCCACCCACTCACTCCCCCCCCACTCCCCCCCTCACCCACCCACCCACCCACCAACCACCCCACCCACCCCACCCACTCCCACCCACCCACCCTCACCCCCACTCACCCACCCACCCACCC
>MU249712.1:209065-245392 GCA_018977245.1 Lethenteron camtschaticum | reverse complement strand
CTCTCCCCACTCACCACTCCCCTCCACGCACTCTCCTACCTCTCCCCACTCACCACTCCCCTCCACGCACTCTCCTACCTCTCCCCTCTCACCTCACCCCCCTCCACGCACTCTCCTACCTCTCCCCACTCACTCCCCTCCACGCACTCTCCTACCTCTCCCCCTCACTCCNCTCCCTCCACGCACTCTCCTACCTCTCCCCACTCACCACTCCCCTCCACGCACTCTCCTACCTCTCCCCTCCACGCACTCTCCTACCTCTCCCCACTCACACTCCCTCCACGCACTCTCCTACCTCTCCCCACTCACCACTCCCCTCCACGCACTCTCCTACCCTCCCCACTCACCACTCCCCTCCACGCACTCTCCTACCTCTCCCACTCACCACTCCCCTCCACGCACTCTCCTACCTCTCCCCCTCACCACTCCCTCCACGCACTCTCCTACCTCTCCCACCTCACCACTCCCCTCCACGCACTCTCCTACTCTCCCCCTCACCACTCCCCTCCACGCACTCTCCTACCTCTCCCCCTCACCACTCCCCTCCACGCACTCTCCTACCTCTCCCCTCACCACTCCCTCCACGCACTCTCCTACCTCTCCCTCCTCACCACTCCCTCCACGCACTCTCCTACCTCTCCCTCCTCACCACTCCCTCCACGCACTCTCCTACCTCTCCCTCCTCACCACTCCCCTCCACGAACTCTCCTACCTCTCCCCTCACCACCCCCTCCACGCACTCTCCTACCTCCCCCACTCACCACTCCCTCCACGCACTCTCCTACCTCTCCCCACTCACCACTCCCTCCACGCACTCTGCTACCTCTCCCACTCACCACTCCCTCCACGCACTCTCCTACCTCTCCCCACTCACTACTCCCTCCACGCACTCTCCTACCTCTCACCACTCCCTCCACGCACTCTCCCTACCTCTCCCCTCACCACTCCACGCACTCTCTACCTCTCCCTCCACGCACTCTCCTACCTCTCCCNCTCACACTCCACGCACTCTCCTACCTCTCCACGCACTCTCCTACCTCTCCCCCTCACCACTCCCCTCCACGCACTCTCTACCTCTCCCCCTCACCACTCCCCTCCACGCACTCTCCTACCTCTCCCCTCACTACTCCCCTCCACGCACTCTCCTACCTCTCCCACTCACCACTCCCTCCACGCACTCTCCTACCTCTCCCCNCACTACTCCCTCCACACACTCTCCTACCTCTCCCCACTCACCACTCCCCTCCACACACTCTCCTACCTCTCCCACTCACCACTCCCCTCCACGCACTCTCCTACCTCTCCCCACTCACTCCCCTCCACGCACTCTCCTACCTCTCCCCTCCACGCACTCTCCTACCCTCCCCACTCACCACTCCCCTCCACGCACTCTCCTACCTCTCCCATCTCACTACTCCCTCCACGCACTCTCCTACCTCTCCCACTCACCACTCCCCTCCACGCACTCTCCTACCTCTCCCCCTCACTACTCCCTCCACGCACTCTCCTACCTCTCCCCTCTCACGACTCCCCTCCACGCACTCTCCTACCTCTCCCCCTCACCACTCCCCTCCACGAACTCTCCTACCACTCCCTCCACGCACTCTCCTACCTCTCCCCCTCACTCCACTCCCTCCACCCACTCTCCTACCTCTCCCCTCACCACTCCCTCCACGCACTCTCCTACCTCTCCCACTCACCACTCCCCTCCACGCACTCTCCTACCTCTCAACATCTCACCACTCCCCCCACGCACTCTCCTACCTCTCCCCACTCACCACTCCCTCCACGCACTCTCCTATCTCTCCCTCTCACCACTCCCTCCATGCACTCTCCTACCTCTCCCCTCTCACTACTCCCTCCACGCACTCTCCTACCTCTCCCCACTCACTCCCCTCCACACACTCTCCTACCTCTCCCCCTCACCACTCCCCTCCACGCACTCTCCTACCTCTCACCTCACGACTCCCTCCACGCACTCTCCTACCTCTCCCCTCTCACCACTCCCTCCACGCACTCTCCTACCTCTCCACTCACGACTCCCCTCCACACACTCTCCTACCTCTCCCCTCACCACTCCCTCCACGCACTCTCCTACCTCTCCCCTCACNACTCCACGCACTCTCCTACCTCTCCCCTCACCACTCCCTCCACGCACTCTCCTACCTCTCCCCCTCACCACTCCACGCACTCTCCTACCTCTCCCCTCACCCCTCCCTCCACGCACTCTCCTACCTCTCCCCCACTACTCCCTCAACACACTCTCCTACCTCTCCCCCTCACTACTCCCTCCACGCACTCTCCTACCTCTCCCCCTCACTACTCCCCTCACGCACTCTCCTACCTCTCCCCCTCACTACTCCCCTCCACGCACTCTCCTACCTCTCCCGCTCACCACTCCCCTCCACACACTCTCCTACCTCTCCCCNCTCACCACTCCCCTCCACGCACTCTCCTACCTCTCCCGCTCACCACTCCCTCCACGCACTCTCCTACCTCCCCCCTCACCACTCCCTCCACGCACTCTCCTACCTCTCCCCCACTACTCCCCTCCACGCACTCTCCTACCTCTCCCCTCTCACCACTCCCCTCCATGCACTCTCCTACCTCTCCCCTCTCACTACTCCCCTCCACGCACTCTCCTACCTCTCCCCCTTACTACTCCCCTCCACGCACTCTCCTACCTCTCCCCACTCATCACTCCCTCCACGCACTCTCCTACCTCTCCCCCTCAANACTCCCTCCACGCACTCTCCTACCTCTCCCCTCTCACCACTCCCCTCCATGCACTCTCCTACCTCTCCCCNCTCACTACTCCCCTCCACGCACTCTCCTACCTCTCCCCCTTACTACTCCCTCCACGCACTCTCCTACCTCTCCACTCATCACTCCCTCCACGCACTCTCCTACCTCTCCCCCCTCAAGACTCCCCTCCACGCACTCTCCTACCTCTCCCTCACCACTCCCTCCATGCACTCTCCTACCTCTCCCCCTCACTACTCCCCTCCACGCACTCTCCTACCTCTCCCCCACTACTCCCTCCACGCACTCTCCTACCTCTCCCACTCATCACTCCCCTCCACGCACTCTCCTACCTCTCCCCCCTCAAGACTCCCTCCACGCACTCTCCTACCTCTCCCCCTCACACTCCCCTCCACGCACTCTCCTACCTCTCCCCACTCACCACTCCCCTCCACGCACTCTCCTACCTCTCCCCCTCACTACTCCCCTCCACGCACTCTCCTACCTCTCCCACTCACCACTCCCTCCACGCACTCTCCTACCTCTCCCCTCACTACTCCCCTCCACGCACTCTCCTACCTCTCCCCACTCATCACTCCCTCCACGCACTCTCCTACCTCTCCCCTCACTCCTCCCCTCCACGCACTCTCCTACCTCTCCCCTCTCACCACTCCCCTCCACGCACTCTCCTACCTCTCCCCTCTCACTACTCCCCTCCACGCACTCTCCTACCTCTCCCTCTCACTACTCCCCTCCACTCACTCTCCTACCTCTCCCCACTCACCACTCCCCTCCACGCACTCTCCTACCTCTCCCCACTCACCACTCCCCTCCACGCACTCTCCTACCTCTCCCTCTCACTACTCCCTCCACGCACTCTCCTACCTCTCCCCACTCATCACTCCCTCCATGCACTCTCTACCTCCCCCACTCACCACTCCCCTCCACGCACTCTCCTACCTCTCCCCCTCACTACTCCCTCCACTCACTCTCCTACCTCTCCCCTCACCACTCCCCTCCACGCACTCTCCTACCTCTCCCCTCTCACTACTCCCTCCACGCACTCTCCTACCTCTCCCCACTCACACTCCCTNCATGCACTCTCCTACCTCTCCCCACTCACCACTCCCTCACCACTCTCCTACCTCTCCCCCACTACTCCCCACGCACTCTCCTACCTCTCCCCACTCCCACCCCCTCCACACACTCTCCTACCTCTCCCCTCACCACTCCCTCCACGCACTCTCCTACCTCTCCCCCCACTTCCATGCACTCTCCTACTCTCCCCCTCACAACCTCCCTCCACGCACTCTCCTACCTCTCCCCTCTCACCTCCCACGCACTCTCCTACTCTCCCCCTCACCACTCCCCGCACTCTCCTACCTCTCCCCACTCACCACTCCCCTCCACGACTCTCCTACCTCTCCCACTCACCACTCCCCTCCACGCACTCTCCTACTCTCCCACTCACCGCCCCCTCCACGCACTCTCCTACTCTCCCNCTCACCACTCCACACACTCTCCTACCTCTCCCCCTCACCACCCTCCCNTCCACGCACTCTCCTACCTCTCCCNCTCACTCCCTCCACACACTCTCCTACTCTCCCCCTCACTCCCCCCTCACACACTCTCCTACCTCTCCCNCTCTCCACCCCTCCACACACTCTCCTACCTCTCCCCCTCACCACTCCCCTCCACGCACTCTCCTACCTCTCCCCACTCACTACTCCCTCCACGCACTCTCCTACCTCTCCCCCTCACCGCTCCCCNCCACGCACTCTCCTACCTCTCCCCCCTCTACCGCTCCCCCTCCACGCACTCTCCTACCTCTCCCACTCACCACTCCCCTCCACGCACTCTCCTACCTCTCCCATCACCACTCCCTCCACGCACTCTCCTACCTCTCACTCTCCCTCCACACTCTCACCTCTCCCCCTCACTCACCCTCCACGCACTCTCCTACCTCTCACTCTCCCCTCCACGCACTCTCCTACCTCTCACTACTCCCTCACACGCACTCTCCTACTCTCCCCCCTCACTCACCCNCCACGCACTCTCCTACCTCTCACTACTCCCCACGCACTCTCCTACCTCTCCCCTCATCACCCNTCCACGCACTCTCCTACCTCTCACTACTCCCCCACGCACTCTCCTACCTCTCCCCCTCACTNACCCTCCACGCACTCTCCTACCTCTCACTACTCCCCCACGCACTCTCCTACTCTCCCCCTCACTACTCCCCTCCATGCACTCTCCTACCTCTCCCCTCTCACTCTCCCCTTTCTCTACTGGCTTACCGAAAGACCCAAACCATATTAACCCATCAATAGCTGAGACGCAGACACCCGGCACGGTGCCGGCCACACCTCCCCTTTTAGTCACCCACCCACCCCGGCCTCACTCGCTCCCGACCAGCCGCTCGATCTCCGACCACAGCACGAGGTGGTTAGGGGGACTGCTGCTGGTTGTTGTTGTCTTCCCGACAGTCCGTGCGGTTCTGCGTCCTCTTCCTGGTCGCGGGGCTTGTCTTTGTGGCCGTTCATGGCGACGTGGACGGGGCCCCACCACCTCCGAGCCGACCCTCGCCTGAGCAGGCCCAGGATGCGCCGCTGATTGCTCCTCCTCCTGATCCCAGGCCCAGGCTCGGTCACGTGACCTGTGGTCGTGGTAGGCGCTCCTCTGACCCCGACCTCAGGCTGGACTCCAAACCTCGCCCCGACTGTGACACCGACCCGAAACCAAGCGTGCCACTCAGCTCAGGCCTGATGCTAGGCTCCAAGACCTAACCCTAGCCCTACTACCATGCCTGGTTCTACCTCTACCTATAGACTCAGGACACGACTCCGGCTTAAACCTAGGCCTAACCCACCACGTGACGGCCCGGCCTTGGCGTTAGCACTGGTCCTCGAACGAGCTCTAACATCCACGGGCCCCGACGTAGTTATCCCCAGCATCAGCCCGACGTCAACAGAAGCAGGAGGCTGAACCCACCTCAATTTTAGGGTGAATTTGGTTACAACTCACCTTTTCTGGACTCGGGTGATCTAGGCACAGCCCTGGTCAACTTCCATATGGTCTGAACCCCTACCTGGCACGAATCGCAATGACACTGGCCCTCCCCGTGNCACTACGCCTAACGCCAAGGCGACCCGTAACCCGGACCAAACTCGACCAAACCGGTGCCTGACTCCAACCCACGTGGTCCGGGTAGGCCGAGGATTCTCCGATCTCCCCGAGCCTTTTCCCTCACCCGATTAGCTCTCAACCCAACCACCACCACCCCACTACAACCACAACTACCACTCACGTGGCATGGAGCACGTCCAGGTGCCTTGGGTGACGATAACATCGTCCGCCCACGTCGTCTGTCACTCGTCCCGTGACCTCGCTGCATGGCAGGGGGTTCGAACCTTCCCGTGGAGGTCACCCAGATCTCAGCCACGGTCACAGTGGGACCCACGAGGAGGAGGAGGGGACTGAGCCCAGAAGTTTAGCGCGACGTCATCTCGTCGTCGTCGTCGAGACCAGGGGTTCCGACCGCTGCCACCCACTTGGTGGAGGTTCGAGTGAGCGACCAACTCGGTCCAGTCGGACGAGGTCATCTCCTTCCAGTTCTGCTCGGGCTCGTGTCTCCACGCGCGCTCCAACTACGACCTGGCCCTGTCGCGCGTCATCCACCTGCACCTGCCCTTCGNTCCGATCCCACGACGTCGCAACCAGCAGCAGGAGCAGCAGGTGGAGAAGAGAGAACAGGCGTCAGTGGAGGAGGTGTCAGTGAGGATGAGGAGGAGGGTTGCAGGCGAGGGGTCAGGAGCAGCGTGCTCAGACCGGCCGCCTTCGAAGACGTCACGTTTCAGAACTCGGAACACAAGTGGCAGACGGTCGCTGATCTGAGCGCCAAGAGGTGCAAGTGCGTGCTGTAGATTGACGTTCGCCACGAGGAGTGAGGAGGAGGCTGACGAAAGGCGTGGATGAGAAGAGAGACACGGGGGAGCAGGATATCCTTACGCACACACACACACTGCTTGCCAACAATGCACCCGCAGCTTTGCTGGTATAGTCAAGGGCTATGAACCATCATCACACGATCACCATCGCTGTGGCTTTTTGAAGCCCTTCTGATGCAGCGGGAACGCCGCCTGCCCGGCATTAAGAAGCCACATGGATCTATGTACGTTTAAATCATTCTAAACTGCAATCTTAATCTCCTTGGTTCTTTCGGTAAAGTCACGTAGAATGGAAATAATAAAATAATAAAAATTAAACATAATAAAATAATTATTTTATTATGTTTAAATTGAAAATATTATTTTATTAGATTTTATTTTATTATTTTATTATTTCCTTCTACGTGATGACTTTACCGAAAGAACCAAGAAGACGAATCCCTGCAGTCACGAAAGCTTTAAATCGAAATTAAACTTAATCTCTTCATAACCGTTCGCGGTTGTTGTTGTTGTTTAGTTTGCTGTCCTCCCTCTGCACCTCCGATAACAAAAACAAAAACATGTTTTTCTGGCCTGGACTTTTGCAGCTGCTCTAGACTAATTTCAGGGTGCCGATTCCAAATCTGATCTCAGATTTGCTCTATCACATCTCATTTGATGCTATCGGCATACCCCATTTTCATTGATTTTACCCGAAATTAACTCTGTCACTTATGATTGCAAGTTGTTGCGAGTCAGTGACTGGTTTAGTGTTAAATATGCTGCTGTATTTTTAGGATAGTGTGTTTATAATATCATTTTATGTAGATATCCACATTTATTTAATATTTTTTTCCGCAGTTTTTATTGAAAATGCAATATTGATATCTCAAAAACCTGATGTGATAGACAAAAACTGATGCCAGATTTGGAATCAGCACCCCAAATTACCTTAAAACCGTTGGAATACTTATACCAGAACAAGTGTGTTGACCAGTGTTATCCACGGTTGGTTGGCTACATACTGCGGATTCGGAAATTTGGGAGACCCAAGTGTCTGTGTAGTCGCCACGACGCTTGTGCCAGGCTAGGTGCACTTCGAGATGGTCACGTGCAGAAGGCTTCGCTGCTGCTGGCAGGAGGTCACGGGACAGACCGGGCAGACCCAGGTGCCATGGGTTGATGCTGTGCCAGGCTAGGTGCAGGGGAGGTCACGTGACAGAGCCAGGTGCCATGGGTTGACTGCTGTGCCAGGCTAGGTTCAGGGGAGGTCACGGGACAGACCCAGCAGGTGCCATGGGTTGACTGCTGTGCCAGGCTAGGTGCAGTAGAATGAGGTCACGGAACAGACCCAGCAGGTGCCATGGCTTGACTGCTGTGCCAGGCTAGGTGCAGGAGGAGGAGGTCACGGGGCAGACCCTGCAGGTTCCATGGGTTGACTGCTGTGCCAGGCTAGGTGCAGGAGGAGGTCACGGGCAGACCCAGGTGCCATGGGTTGACTGCTGTGCCAGGCTAGGTGCCATGGGTTGACTGCTGTGCCAGGCTAGGTGCATGAGGAGGAGGAGGTCACGGGCAGACCCAGCAGGTGCCATGGGTTGACTGCTGTGCCAGGCTAGGTGCAGTAGAAGGAGGTCACGGGCAGACCCTGCAGGTGCCATGGGTTGACTGCTGTGCCAGGCTAGGTGCAGGAGGAACAGGAGGTCACGGGACAGACCCTGCAGGTGCCATGGTTGACTGCTGTGCCAGGCTAGGTGCAGGAGGAACAGGAGGTCACGGGACATACCCAGCAGGTGCCATGGGTTGACTGCTGTGCCAGGCTAGGTGCAGGAGGAGGTCACGTGACAGAGCCAGGTGCCATGGGTTGACTGCTGTGCCAGGCTAGGTTCAGGGGAGGTCACGAGACAGACCATGTATGTGCCATGGGTTGAATGCTGTGCCAGGCTAGGTGCAGGGAGAGGTCACGGGACAGACCCAGCAGATGCCATGGGTTGACGGACTGAAATGACTGGCAGATGCACCAGCCGTGCTCCCCGAACTGTGCCAACTCGCTGCGTTTTATCCGCCCCGGCGCTCCACTCGTTGTTGTGAGCGTCGCTCCTCTGCCCTCTCCTGATGCTGTTTGCAGGGCCACTGCCTCCAACCTGGAACTTTGCGATACAATTACTTTCCAGAGCACACATGGGTCGGTTTTGAAGTTGACGTTGTAAATTCATGACGGTGGATTGGGGCATTCGCAAAGCGTATTTCACGCGTTAGCGCTGCGCAGATCTACATTTGCTTCTTGCAGTGGTGCAAATAACACAGCCAATAGAACGGCTGCTTGTTGTTGTTGTTGTGTGTAGTTTGTTGTTGATTAGCGCGGTTGGACTATGTACGGTGCGAAATAAGTTAAACATTCACGCACTACACTGCTATGTAGAACACTGCACACTTCTGTAAACGATACACTAGTATATACTACACTATACACTACACTATACACTACACTGCTGTACACTATACTGCTGTACACTACACTATACACTACTATACACTACACTATACCCTACAACACACTACACTATACACTACACTATAAACTACACTACTAAACACTACACTATACACTACTATACAGTACACTACACACTACACTATCCACTGAACACTACACTACACACTATACACTACACTACACACTACACTATCTACTGAACACTACACTACACTATACACTACTAGACTATACACTACTAGACTATACACTACACTACACACTACACTATACACTACACTACACACTACACTACTACACTACACACTACACTATACACTACACTACACACTACACTACACACTATCCACTGAATACTACACTACACTATACATTACTATACACTACACTATAAACTACACTACACAACACTGGAGGACCAGGAGAGAGAGACACGCAATCTACAAATGTTCAGCAGCCAGGCATCGTCAGTGTCCGGGATCGAATCTTCCTGCACACCAGGCCAGGAAGATAACATCTCCTCGCACCCATCGTGTACGTCCCGTGTGATGTAGGTGTATTCCCGGCGAGTATATTCCACACGTGGCAATGCTTTACGCAAAAGGACGCTCTCTGTACGTTGCAGTTTCGCGAAATACTGGAGTCGAATCAGCCTCGCATTGATCACTCCGCTGCTCAGCGCAGACCAGAGGTCGCAAACGGGTTTTGATTCCTTACCCGGCTACCCGTACCCGGCCGCACCAGGGTCGCAAACGGTTACCCCTACCCGTACCCGGCCGTACCTGTACCCTACCCGTACCCNTACCCTACCTACCCTACCCTACCCGTACCCGTACCCTACCCGTACCCTACCCGTACCCGTACCCATTCCCTACCCGTACCCTACCCGTGACTGTACCCTACCCGTACCCTACCCATACCCCTACCCGTACCCTACCCGTACCCGTACCCTACCCGTACCCAACCCNTACCCGTACCCTACCCGTACCCTACTCGTACCCAACCGTACCCTACCCGTACCCTACCCGTACCCGTACCCTACCCGTACCCAACCTGTACCCTACTCGTACCCAACCCGTACCCGTACCCTACCCGTACCCGTACCCTACCCGTACCCGGCCGGGTAACGGGTAGGGTATGGGTATCGGGTACCCAATTGCGACCTCTGGGATGAAGCCATGTTGCAGGCGTGGGTGGGTTGATTCTAGGAACTTGAATTGTGAGAAGAGACACAAGACTTTGGGAAATGAGTGACACACGGTGACTCACCAGTGACTCACGGTCTACCCGTACCGGCCGCACCAGGGTCGCAAACGGGTACCCGTACCCGGCCGGGTACGGGTAGCCGGGTATCGGGTAGGGTGCGAGTATTGGATACCCGGTTGCGACCTCTGGTACAGACCACGGCGGGCGAGCCGGCATTGAATCCTCTCTGTTACAGGGGTCACCACGAATAGTGGGCGGAGCCATCTATGTAGTGGGCGGGGCCACATGAGAGTGGGCGTGGCTACCTGAGTAGTGGGAGGAGCCACGCGACGGTGACGCAATGCACAAGATGTGCAGTAGGCCTCGGCAAGGTAGGGTAATTGTACCCTTTTTAAAATCCTTTACATTAAGTTCGCGTGCTTGCTTGCGCGCTTACGACCGTGCAAATCTTGCGGTCGTTTTTAACCCACTTCCCATGATCCAATCGAGCTGACATTTCGCACACAGACTCGTTGTGCGTGACAATGTATTTTCGTCAAATTTTTTTNCCAAAATTTTACACTTTTAGGAATTTTTTTTTATATTTAATTACCAATTGCTTAATGGTGGCATGCAATCATCTGACCCATAGGTGGCAGCCATCTCAAGCCAGAGGACGAGAGGACTCTAGCCGCCACGCATATAAAGGATTTAGAGTGAAAAGCTTTGTTTTTACGGGTTAATTTTTTACCGGGTAAAAGGGTAAATGTGTCGACATGACAAGGGTAAGGGTAAAGCTAGGGTAAAGGTAGGCTCGTTGTGTTTACACTTTTACCTTACTTTGCCGAGGGCTAACGTGCAGTGTACGGAATGAAACAGGCGCTTGGTCAACGACGCCGCTGGTCGCTTTCGCAACACGAATTGGAATGTATTTTTAGGGATGCGGATTTCCCCCCATCCCTCCCCCTTCAGTAACGGGTCGCGAACGTAATGGAACCGGGGTCGCGTTTGGGCGGTCGAATGGCGAATGACCCCATTCATTCAAATCCAATCGTCATCATTTACGGTCATCAGTTTCGCTTTCACCCAAAATTCACGCATCGTCACAGAATCGCCACCCGTTGCTTCCTCCCGTCTCGTTCGCCTCATCTCCACCATTATGTTCACAGACACACACGTACGACAAACGTCGTCGCAGTCGTCGTCGTCGTACCCCCGCTGTTTAGTCTTCGTCAAGCGCCTCGCTTAAGGCTCCATGTAAGTTCTGTTAAGATTATTTATTAAGACGCGATTGTTTCCTGCCACCCCCCCCCCCCCCACCCATAACGTGGTCGTGTTCTCACAAGAACGCAACCACCAACACTGCCACCACCACCGCCACCATCACCACTGTCACCTCCACCACCACTGCTGCCACCACCGCCGCCCCACCGCCACCACCACCGCCACCACGCCACCGCCACTGCCACCACCACNACCAACGCCACCGCAAACACCGCCACCACCGCCGCCACCACCACCACCACTGTCACCTCCACCACCACTGCTGCCACCACCGCCGCCACCACCGCCACCACCGCCACCACCACCGCCACCACCGCCACCGCCACTGCCACCACCACCACCAACGCCACCGCAAACACCGCCACCACCGCCGCCACCACCACCACACCACCATCACCACTGTCACCTCCACCACCACTGCTGCCACCACCGCCACCACCAACGCCACCGCCACCACCATCACCACTGCCACTGCCACTGCCACCACCACCACCAACGCCACCGCAAACACCGCCACTACCGCCGCCACCACCACCACACCACCATCACCACTGTCACCTCCACCACCACTGCTGCCACCACCGCCATCACCGCCACCACCTCCGCCACCACCGCCACCACCTCCACCACCACCAACGCCACAGCAAACACCGCCACCACCACCGCCACCACCACCGCCACCACCACCACCAACGCCATCACCACCACCACCGCCATCACCACCTCCACCACCACCACCACCACCAACGCCACCACCACCGCACCACCACCAACGCCACAGCCACCGCCACCACCACCGCCACCGCCACCACCACCACCAATGCCACCACCGCNACCACCACCAACGCCACCACCACCACCGCCACCACCACACCACCACCACCGCCACGTCACAGCAGAACGCGTAACCGTAATCGCTTTTGGCCCATCACGTGACGAGCACGTGGCTGTCGGGAGAATGCTGCCCTCTGCCGTGAGCAGACGGAAGGTCGCTTAGAGGAGCGATGCCAGAGAATCAGGTTCTTGTGACCTCTCGCTTCCGAGGCGCGAACGCGAGTAGGTCGCTGTTAAGATTGCCGATACGGATTCGCTTCTCTCGCGAAGCTTCGAGCTTCCGAGATCTTCGACGAACGTGGATGACATTCCGGGTGACTTTTGGTTATCTGCTGATGATATTTTTTTATTATAATTTTTTATTTTTTATTTTTATTTTATTATAATTTCAGACTCTACCTTCTCGACAGACCTGTTCTCCACCTGAAGACGGCTGCTTGCGTTGTGGCCGAAACGTCGTGAGAATTATTTTATTATGTTTTATTTTTATTATTTTATTATTTTCCTTCTACGTGACTTTACCGAAAGAACCAAGAAGATATATGACACTACTAATAGGGGTTTCCCCTTTTTTCTGGCAACAAAACTGACACCTTTTGCACGGAATCATGCTTACATTAACCCATTTGAGTCAAATGCATTTGGTTAATGTAAGTATTGTGGTTAATGTAAGTATTGTGGTTAATGTAAGTATTGTGGTTAATGTAAGTGTTGTGGTTAATGTAAGTATTGTGGTTAATGTAAGTATTGTGGTTAATGTAAGTATGTGGTTAATGTAAGTATTGTGGTTAATGTAAGTGTTGTGGTTAATGTAAGTATTGTGGTTAATGTAAGTATTGTGGTTAATGTAAGTATTGTGGTTAATGTAAGTATTGTGGTTAATGTAAGTATTGTGGTTAATGTAAGTGTTGTGGTTAATGTAAGTATTGTGGTTAATGTAAGTATTGTGGTTAATGTAAGTATTGTGGTTAATGTAAGTATTGTGGTTAATGTAAGTAGTGTGGTTAATGTAAGTAGTGTGGTTAATGTAAGTATTGTGGTTAATGTAAGTATTGTGGTTAATGTAAGTATTGTGGTTAATGTAAGTATTGTGGTTAATGTAAGTATTGTGGTTAATGTAAGTATTGTGGTTAATGTAAGTTTTGTGGTTAATGTAAGTATTGTGGTTAATGTAAGTATTGTGGTTAATGTAAGTATTGTGGTTAATGTAAGTATTGTGGTTAATGTAAGTATTGTGGTTAATGTAAGTATTGTGGTTAATGTAAGTATTGTGGTTAATGTAAGTATTGTGATTAATGTAAGTATTGTGGTTAATGTAAGTATTGTGGTTAATGTAAGTATTGTGGTTAATGTAAGTATTGTGGTTAATGTAAGTATTGTGGTTAATGTAAGTATTGTGGTTAATGTAAGTATTGTGGTTAATGTAAGTATTGTGGTTAATGTAAGTAGTGTGGTTAATGTAAGTATTGTGGTTAATGTGAGTATTGTGGTTAATGTAAGTATTGTGGTTAATGTAAGTATTGTGGTTAATGTAAGTATTGTGGTTAATGCAAGTATTGTGGTTAATGTAAGTATTGTGGTTAATGTAAGTGTTGTGGTTAATGTAAGTATTGTGGTTAATGTTAGTATTGTGGTTAATGTAAGTGTTGTGGTTAATGTAAGTATTGTGGTTAATGTAAGTAGTGTGGTTAATGTAAGTGTTGTGGTTAATGTTAGTATTGTGGTTAATGTAAGTGTTGTGGTTAATGTAAGTAGTGTGGTTAATGTAAGCATTGTGGTTAATGTAAGTATTGTGGTTAATGTAAGTATTGTGGTTAATGTAAGTATTGTGGTTAATGTAAGTATTGTGGTTAATGCAAGTATTGTGGTTAATGTAAGTATTGTGGTTAATGTAAGTATTGTGGTTAATGTAAGTATTGTGGTTAATGTAAGTATTGTGGTTAATGTAAGTGTTGTGGTTAATGTAAGTATTGTGGTTAATGTTAGTATTGTGGTTAATGTAAGTGTTGTGGTTAATGTAAGTATTGTGGTTAATGTAAGTATTGTGGTTAATATAAGTATTGTGGTTAATGTAAGTATTGTGGTTAATGTAAGTAGTGTGGTTAATGTAAGTATTGTGGTTAATATAAGTATTGTGGTTAATGTAAGTATTGTGGTTAATGTAAGTGTTGTGGTTAATGTAAGTATTGTGGTTAATGTAAGTATTGTGGTTAATGCAAGTATTGTGGTTAATGTAAGTATTGTGGTTAATGTAAGTATTGTGGTTAATGTAAGTATTGTGGTTAATGTAAGTAGTGTGGTTAATGTAAGTATTGTGGTTAATGTAAGTATTGTGGTTAATGCAAGTATTGTGGTTAATGTAAGTATTGTGGTTAATGTAAGTATTGTGGTTAATGCAAGTATTGTGGTTAATGTTAGTATTGTGGTTAATGTAAGTATTGTGGTTAATGTAAGTAGTGTGGTTAATGTAAGTATTGTGGTTAATGTAAGTATTGTGGTTAATGTAAGTAGTGTGGTTAATGTAAGTAGTGTGGTTAATGTAAGTATTGTGGTTAATGTAAGTATTGTGGTTAATGTAAGTATTGTGGTTAATGTAAGTATTGTGGTTAATGCAAGTATTGTGGTTAATGTTAGTATTGTGGTTAATGTAAGTATTGTGGTTAATGCAAGTAGTGTGGTTAATGTAAGTATTGTGGTTAATGTAAGTATTGTGGTTAATGTAAGTATTGTGGTTAATGTTAGTATTGTGGTTAATGTAAGTATTGTGGTTAATGTAAGTATTGTGGTTAATGTAAGTATTGTGGTTAATGTAAGTATTGTGGTTAATGTAAGTATTGTGGTTAATGTAAGTATTGTGGTTAATGTAAGTATTGTGGTTAATGCAAGTATTGTGGTTAATGTAAGTATTGTGGTTAATGTAAGTATTGTGGTTAATGTAAGTATTGTGGTTAATGTAAGTATTGTGGTTAATGTAAGTATTGTGGTTAATGTAAGTATTGTGGTTAATGTAAGTATTGTGGTTAATGTAAGTAGTGTGGTTAATGTAAGTATTGTGGTTAATGTAAGTATTGTGGTTAATGTTAGTATTGTGGTTAATGTAAGTATTGTGGTTAATGTAAGTAGTGTGGTTAATGTAAGTATTGTGGTTAATGTAAGTATTGTGGTTAATGTAAGTATTGTGGTTAATGTAAGTATTGTGGTTTATGTAAGTATTGTGGTTAATGTAAGTATTGTGGTTAATGTTAGTATTGTGGTTAATGTTAGTATTGTGGTTAATGTAAGTATTGTGGTTAATGTAAGTATTGTGGTTAATGTAAGTATTGTGGTTAATGTAAGTATTGTGGTTAATGTAAGTATTGTGGTTAATGTAAGTAGTGTGGTTAATGTAAGTATTGTGGTTAATGTAAGTAGTGTGGTTAATGTAAGTAGTGTGGTTAATGCAAGTATTGTGGTTAATGTAAGTAGTGTGGTTAATGTAAGTAGTGTGGTTAATGTAAGTATTGTGGTTAATGTAAGTAGTGTGGTTAATGTAAGTAGTGTGGTTAATGTTAGTATTGTGGTTAATGTAAGTATTGTGGTTAATGTAAGTATTGTGGTTAATGTAAGTAGTGTGGTTAATGTAAGTATTGTGGTTAATGTAAGTGTTGTGGTTAATGTAAGTATTGTGGTTAATGTAAGTATTGTGGTTAATGTAAGTATTGTGGTTTATTAAGTATTTGAATGTAAGTATTGTGGTTTATGTAAGTATTGTGGTTAATGTAAGTATTGTGGTTAATGTAAGTATTGTGGTTAATGTAAGTATTGTGGTTAATGTAAGTATTGTGGTTAATGTAAGTATTGTGGTTAATGTAAGTATTGTGGTTAATGTAAGTATTGTGGTTAATGTAAGTATTGTGGTTAATGTTAGTATTGTGGCTAATGTAAGTATTGTGGTTAATGTAAGTGTTGTGGTTAATGTAAGTATTGTGGTTAATGTAAGTAGTGTGGTTAATGTAAGTATTGTGGTTATGTAAGTATTGTGGTTAATGTAAGTATTGTGGTTAATGTAAGTATTGTGGTTAATGTAAGTAGTGTGGTTAATGTAAGTATTGTGGTTAATGTAAGTAGTGTGGTTAATGTAAGTATTGTGGTTAATGTAAGTATTGTGGTTAATGTTAGTATTGTGGTTAATGTAAGTATTGTGGTTAATGTTAGTATTGTGGTTAATGTAAGTATTGTGGTTAATGTAAGTATTGTGGTTAATGTAAGTATTGTGGTTAATGTAAGTAGTGTGGTTAATGTAAGTATTGTGGTTAATGTAAGTATTGTGGTTAATGTAAGTATTGTGGTTAATGCAAGTATTGTGGTTAATGTAAGTATTGTGGTTAATGTAAGTATTGTGGTTAATGTTAGTATTGTGGTTAATGTAAGTATTGTGGTTAATGTAAGTATTGTGGTTAATGTTAGTATTGTGGTTAATGCAAGTATTGTGGTTAATGTAAGTATTGTGGTTAATGTAAGTATTGTGGTTAATGTAAGTAGTGTGGTTAATGTAAGTAGTGTGGTTATGTAGTATTGTGGTTAATGTAAGTATTGTGGTTAATGTAAGTATTGTGGTTAATGTAAGTATTGTGGTTAATGTAAGTATTGTGGTTAATGTAAGTAGTGTGGTTAATGTTAGTATTGTGGTTAATGTAGTATTGTGGTTAATGTAAGTGTTGTGGTTAATGTAAGTATTGTGGTTAATGTAAGTATTGTGGTTAATGTAAGTATTGTGGTTAATGTAGTATTGTGGTTAATGCAGTATTGTGGTTAATGTAAGTATTGTGGTTAATGCAAGTATTGTGGTTAATGTAAGTATTGTGGTTAATGTAAGTATTGTGGTTAATGTAAGTATTGTGGTTAATGTAAGTATTGTGGTTTATGTAAGTAGTGTGGTTAATGTAAGTATTGTGGTTAATGTAAGTATTGTGGTTAATGTAAGTATTGTGGTTAATGTAAGTATTGTGGTTAATGTAAGTATTGTGGTTAATGTAAGTATTGTGGTTAATGTAAGTATTGTGGTTAATGTAAGTATTGTGGTTAATGTAAGTATTGTGGTTAATGTAAGTATTGTGGTTAATGTAAGTATTGTGGTTAATGTAAGTATTGTGGTTAATGTAAGTATTGTGGTTAATGTAAGTATTGTGGTTAATGTAAGTATTGTGGTTAATGTAAGTATTGTGGTTAATGTAAGTATTGTGGTTAATGTAAGTATTGTGGTTAATTGTGGTTATGTAAGTAGTGTGGTTAATGTTAGTATTGTGGTTAATGTAAGTGTTGTGGTTAATGTAAGTATTGTGGTTAATGTAAGTATTGTGGTTAATGTAAGTATTGTGGTTAATGTAAGTATTGTGGTAATGTAAGTATTGTGGTTAATGTAAGTATTGTGGTTAATGTAAGTATTGTGGTTAATGTAAGTATTGTGGTTAATGTAAGTATTGTGGTTAATGTAAGTATTGTGGTTAATGTAAGTATTGTGGTTAATGTAAGTATTGTGGTTAATGTAAGTATTGTGGTTAATGTAAGTATTGTGGTTAATGTAAGTATTGTGGTTAATGTAAGTATTGTGGTTAATGTAAGTATTGTGGTTAATGTAAGTATTGTGGTTATGTTAGTATTGTGGTTAATGTAGTATTGTGGTTAATGTAAGTATTGTGGTTAATGTAAGTATTGTGGTTAATGTTAGTATTGTGGTTAATGTAAGTATTGTGGTTAATGTAAGTATTGTGGTTAATGTAAGTAGTGTGGTTAATGTAAGTAGTGTGGTTAATGTAAGTATTGTGGTTAATGTAAGTATTGTGGTTAATGTAAGTAGTGTGGTTAATGTAAGTATTGTGGTTAATGTAAGTATTGTGGTTAATGTAAGTATTGTGGTTAATGCAAGTGTTGTGGTTAATGTAAGTATTGTGGTTAATGTAAGTATTGTGGTTAATGTAAGTATTGTGGTTAATGTAAGTATTGTGGTTAATGTTAGTATTGTGGTTAATGTAAGTATTGTGGTTATGTAAGTATTGTGGTTAATGTAAGTAGTGTGGTTAATGTAAGTAGTGTGGTTAATGTAAGTATTGTGGTTAATGTAAGTATTGTGGTTAATGTAAGTAGTGTGGTTAATGTAAGTATTGTGGTTAATGTAAGTATTGTGGTTAATGTAAGTATTGTGGTTAATGTAAGTAGTGTGGTTAATGTAAGTATTGTGGTTAATGTAAGTATTGTGGTTAATGTAAGTATTGTGGTTAATGTAAGTATTGTGGTTAATGTAAGTATTGTGGTTAATGTAAGTATTGTGGTTTATGTAAGTATTGTGGTTAATGTAAGTATTGTGGTTAATGCAAGTATTGTGGTTAATGTAAGTATTGTGGTTAATGTAAGTATTGTGGTTTATGTAAGTATTGTGGTTAATGTAAGTATTGTGGTTTATGTAAGTATTGTGGTTAATGTAAGTATTGTGGTTAATGTAAGTATTGTGGTTAATGTAAGTATTGTGGTTAATGTAAGTATTGTGGTTAATGTAAGTATTGTGGTTAATGTAAGTATTGTGGTTAATGTAAGTATTGTGGTTAATGTAAGCATGATTCCTTGCAAAGGTGTCAGTTTTGTTGCAGAAAAAAGGGAAAACGCCTATTAGTATATTTTGGTACTGGCAAAGGAGGTCCCATGATGTATGACACTATTTAAAGTTTATGTTAAGAAATATATATTTTTTATATCTAAAATACTATTGTCTCATATATATATAAAACATTTGGCCACGGTTATATTTAAGGACATTAAAGCATTAACTGGAGACCGCATTGTGTGTCTGTCTGTTAAATGATTACAAGCACAAAGACGGCCTTGAAAGTTTGGGGTAAGCGATGTTCGCAGCGAGTAGCAGCACCTATGAAGGCCGGCACAGCAAACGAGGTGGTGAGTCTTCTTGGTTCTTTCGGTAAAGTCACGTAGAATGGAAATAATAAAATAATAAAAATAAAACATTATAAAATAATTGTCACGACGTTTCGGCCACAACGCAAGCAGCCACCTCAGGTGAAAATGTGACACACCCCAGGCCTGGAGCATATATATAAGCTGGGTTGGAAGGGGGGAAGAGCGCCTTAACAAAATATTTTGCATATCAAGAGGAATTTAGCATATTCATGGGAAATTCAGGTATGCGATTAGTACTACTTATGCCGTGCATTATGCAGGATTAGCAGCATCAAAGGGAGGGGATATGGGAAATGCAGGTATGTGATTAGTACTACTTATGCCCGTGCATTATGCAGGATTAGCAGCATCAAAGGGAGGGATATGGAAATGCAGGTATGTGATTAGTGCTACTTATGCCCGTGCATTATGCAGGATTAGCAGCATCAAAGGGAGGGATATGGGAAATGCAGATATGTGATTAGTGCTACTTATGCCCGTGCATTATGCAGGATTAGCAGCATCAAAGGGAGGGGATATGGGAAATGCAGGTATGTGAATAGTACTACTTATGCCCGTGCATTATGCATGATTAGCAGCATCAAAGGGAGGGGATATGGGAAATGCAGGTATGTGATTAGTACTACTTATGCCGTGCATTATGCAGGATTAGCAGCATCAAAGAAAGGGATATGGGAAATGCAGGTATGTGATTAATGCTACTTGTGCCCGTGCATTATGCAGGATTAGTAGCATCAAAGGGAGGGATATGGGAAATGCAGGTATGTGATTAGTACTACTTATTCCCGTGCATTATGCAAGATTAGCAGCATCAAGGGAGGGNATAGGGGAAATGCAGGTATGTGATTAGTACTACTTATGCCGTGCATTATGCCGGATTAGCAGCATCAAAGGAGGGATATGGGAAATGCAGGTATGCGATTAGTACTACTTATGCCCGTGCATTATGCAGGATTAGTAGCATCAAGGGAGGGATATGGGAAATGCAGGTATGTGATTAGTACTACGTATGCCCGTGCATTATGCAGGATTAGCAGCATCAAGGGAGGGGATATGGGAAATGCAGGTATGTGAATAGTACTACTTATGCCCGTGCATTATGCATGATTAGCAGCATCAAAGGGAGGGGATATGGGAAATGCAGGTATGTGATTAGTACTACTTATGCCGTGCATTATGCAGGATTAGCAGCATCAAAGGGAGGGGATATGGGAAATGCAGGTATGTGATTAATGCTACTTGTGCCCGTGCATTATGCAGGATTAGTAGCATCAAAGAGAGGGATATGGAAATGCAGGTATGTGATTAGTACTACTTATTCGTGCATGATGCAGATTAGCAGCATCAAAGGGAGGGATATGGGAAATGCAGGTATGTGAATAGTACTACTTATGCCCGTGCATTATGCAGGATTAGCAGCATCAAAGGGAGGGGATATGGGAAATGCAGGTATGTGAATAGTACTACTTATGCCGTGCATTATGCATGATTAGCAGCATCAAAGGAAGGGGATATGGGAAATGCAGGTATGTGATTAGTACTACTTATTCCCGTGCATGATGCAGGATTAGCAGCATCAAAGGGAGGGGATATGGGAAATGCAGGTATGTGAATAGTACTACTTATGCCCGTGCATTATGCATGATTAGCAGCATCAAAGGGAGGGGATATGGGAAATGCAGGTGTGTGATTAGTACTACTTCAGCATCAAAGGGAGGGGATATGGGAAATGCAGGTGTGTGATTAGTACTACTTATGCCCGTGCATTATGCAGGATTAGCAGCATCAAAGGGAGGGAATATGGGAAATGCAGGTATGTGATTAGTACTACTTATGCCCGTGCATTATGCATGATTAGCAGCATCAAAGGGAGGGGATATGGGAAATGCAGGTATGTGATTAGTACTACTTATGCCCGTGCATTATGCAGGATTAGCAGCATCAAAGGGAGGGGATATGGGAAATGCAGGTGTGTGATTAGTACTACTTATGCCGTGCATTATGCAGGATTAGCAGCATCAAAGGGAGGGGATATGGGAAATGCAGGTATGTGATTAGTACTACTTATGCCCGTGCATTATGCAGGATTAGCAGCATCAAAGGGAGGGGATATGGGAAATGCAGGTGTGTGATTAGTACTACTTATGCCGTGCATTATGCAGGATTAGCAGGATCAAAGGGAGGGGATATGGGAAATGCAGGTATGTGATTAGTACTACTTATGCCCGTGCATTATGCATGATTAGCAGCATCAAAGGGAGGGGATATGGGAAATGCAGGTATGTGATTAGTACTACTTATGCCCGTGCATTATGCAGGATTAGCAGCATCAAAGGGAGGGNATATGGGAAATGCAGGTGTGTGATTAGTACTACTTATGCCCGTGCATTATGCAGGATTAGCAGGATCAAAGGGAGGGGATATGGGAAATGCAGGTATGTGATTAGTGCTACTTATGCCCGTGCATTATGCAGGATTAGCAGCATCAAGGGAGGGGATATGGGAAATGCAGGTGTGTGAATAGTACTACTTATGCCCGTGCATTATGCAAGATGAGTGGCCAGCACCACGCTCGGTCGCCTTTGTCTCCCGAGTGGTGACATTTACACACCTCACCATGGCGCTCATTTGAGCCTGGTCGATCTAGGCGAGGCCCAGGACCGGTTCAAATCATCACCATCACCAGTGTTGGCCCCGAGCAGGGAATCGAACCCGGGTCGCCGGGTTTGTAGCATAGCGAAACTAACTGCTCCCCACAAAGATCCCCCGTATAGCCTTAACAGACTGTAGGGGCAAGTGCTGTTAGCGAGCACCTATTAAGGCCGGAACGGTACACGAACGAGGGGGTGGGTGGCCAGCACCACGCCCGACCGCCTTTGTTTCCCCAGTGGCGATGTTTACACACCGCACCAGGTACTCATTTAAGGCTGAGTCGACCTAGGGGATGCCAGGACCGGTTCAGATAATCGTCCACTGGTGTTCGCCGTGAGCGGGAATCGAACCCGGGTCGCCAGGTTCATAGCGCAGCGTAGTGCTAACCGCTACACTACCGCTCCCCATCTACTGCTCCCCACTCACACAGACATGGACGTGCCATTAACAGCGGGGTTACCAACACAATCAGCTAACCACCTGCAAACGCGCCGAGTTCATTGCTCCACCTCGTTCGTACGCTGATGTCGATGCAGATGAAAACTAAAATTTCACACCATTGGAACCTCATTTGCCTTTTGGCGTCATCTGGTCCAACACCATGTGAGACTGGGCTCTAAGGAAAGCTGTCTCGGGTGTGAGCCAATCAACTTCAAGGACCATGTGAGACTAGGCTCTAAGGAAAGCTGTCTCGGGTGTGGACCAATCAACTTCAAGAACAGTCCATACATTATCAGAGTTATGTTTGCATTACGACTGCAGGTATTGTGGTCTATGCAAACATGACTCCTTGTAAAAAAGGTGTCAGTTTTGTGGCCAGATTAAACGGTAAAAACCCAATTATCATATTTGTCTTCTGGCAAATGAGGTTCCAATGGTGTAATGCTTACCCCGAACTCTCATACTCTGACGGTGCATTGTCTTTGAGTTGTGCGCCTTTTGGCGTCATCTGGTCCAACACCATGTGAAACTAGGCTCTAAAGAAAGCTGTTTGGGGTGTGGACCAATCAACTTCAAGACAGTGCATACATTATCAGAGTTATATTTTTGTTTGCATTACGACTGCAGGTATTGTGGTCTATGCAAACATGACTCCTTGTAAAAAAGGTGTCAGTTTTGTTGCCAGATTAAAGGGTAAAAAACTAAAATTTCACACCATTGGAACCTCATTTGCCTTTTGGCGTCATCTGGTCCAACACCATGTGAGACTAGGCTCTAAGGAAAGCTGTCTTGGTGTGGACCAATCAACTTCAAGGACCATGTGAGACTAGGCTCTAAGGAAAGCTGTCCGGGTGTGGACCAATCAACTTCAAGGACCATGTGAGACTAGGCTCTAAGAAAGCTGTCTCGGGTGTGGACCAATCAACTTCAACGACCATGTGAGACTAGGCTCTAAGGAAAGCTGTCTCGGGTGTGGACCAATCAACTTCAAGGACCATGTGAGACTAGGCTCTAAGGAAAGCTGTCTCGGGTGTGGACCAATCAACTTCAAGGACCATGTGAGACTAGGCTCTAAGGAAAGCTGTCTCGGGTGTGACCAATCAACTTCAACGACCATGTGAGACTAGGCTCTAAGAAAGCTGTCTCGGGTGTGGACCAATCAACTTCAAGGACCATGTGAGACTAGGCTCTAAGAAAGCTGTCTCGGGTGTGGACCAATCAACTTCAAGGACCATGTGAGACTAGGCTCTAAGGAAAGCTGTCTCGGGTGTGGACCAATCAACTTCAACGACCATGTGAGACTAGGCTCTAAGGAAAGCTGTCTCTGGTGTGGACCAATCAACTTCAACGACCATGTGAGACTGGGCTATAAGGAAAGCTGTCTCGGGTGTGGACCAATCAACTTCAAGGACCATGTGAGACTAGGCTCTAAGGAAAGCTGTCTCGGGTGTGGACCAATCAACTTCAAGGACAGTGCATATACATTATCAGAGTTATGTTTTTTTGTTTGCATTACGACTGCAGGTATTGCGGTCTATGCAAACATGACTCCTTGCAAAAAAAAAGATGTCAGTTTTGTTGCCAGATAAAAGGGTAAAAAACTAAAATGTAACATTCAGGTGGTCAAGCCACGCAACCACGTCAACGAACGCGGACTAAACTTTCCACTAATTTTTCATTTATTCCACCATAAACGGAGGTACGATTTGAGAACGTTATTCGAAGTATTATAATCGCACTCTGCTCATATGTATGTAAAGTGAACGTTTGAATGAATCGGGGAACGGATATGCGAACTCAGGGGGTGCAGGGTTAGAATCGAATTAAAATTCCTAAATATACAATATGGTTTTATTAGCATTTTACAGTGCTTGAATGTATGTTGTGGGTGGGTGGGTGAGTGTGGGTGGGTGAGTGTGTGGTCGAGTGGGTGGGTGTGTGGGTGCGTGGGTGAGTGGGCGGGTGAGTGTGTAGGTGAGTGGGTGGGTGAGTGAGTGAGTGGTTGGGTGAGTGGTGGGCGGGTGAGTGGGTGGGTATGTGGGTGAGTGGGTGGGTGACTGGGTGGGTAGGTGGGTGATTGGGACTGTGTGGGTTGGTGAGTGGGTGCGTGGGTTCGCGGTGGGTGGGTGTTTGAGTGGGTGAGTGGGTGGGTGAGTGGGTGGTTGAATGGTTGATTGTGTGGGTGGGTGAGTAAGTGGGTGGGTGAGTGAATGGATGGGTGGGTGGGCGATGTGGGTGAGTGGAGTGAGTGGGTGGGTGGGTGAGTGGATGGGCGAGTGAATGGGTGAGTGGGCGAGTGTGTGGGTGTGAAGTGCGTGAGTGGGTGGGTGTGTAAGTGCGTGAGGGGTGGGTGAGTGGGTGGGCGGTGAATGGGTGGTGAGAGGGAGTGACTGTGGTGGGGGTGAGTGGGTGGGGGTGAAGTGGGTGGGGGTGAGTGTGTGGGTGGGTGAGTGGGTGAGTGGGTGGGTGAGTGGGTGGGTGAGTGTGTGGGGGGTGAGTGGGTGGGTGGTGAATGGGTGAGTGACTGTGTGCGTGAGGGGTGAGTGGGTGGGTGGGTGAGTGGGTGGCTGGGTGAGTGGGTGGGTGGGTGGTGAGTGGGTGAGTGAATGGGTGAGGAGTGGGTGGGTGAGTGGGTGAGTGGGTGAGAGGGAGTGANTNTGTGCGTGAGTGGGTGAGGGGTGGGTGGCTGTGAGTGAGTGGGTGAGTGTGTGGTGCCGGCGGGCNACTCTGTCNTGGATGCTTGGGGGGAGGGCCAATGCCGATTGGCCTCTCCCCTCTGGCGTCTATGCCACCACAGTGGCTAAACAGGGGCTCGACGGGTGCGAGTGGCTGATAACGCCTCCACCTTCAATTAATTACCACAGACCACAAATTAAATATGTAACTAATACGCTTGTGCCAGAGGCTCTTGGCCAAACCCCATTGGCGAGCCAGGAGTTGAATCTTTACCCTCGGGGTTTCAGAAACAACGAAAACCTTCGTATGGCCACGTATAATGTTCGAACGCTCACTGCAGAGGAGAGGCTGCACTCCTCTGTCGGGGCTAGACCTGANACGGTGGATTCTGTGGCATTCAGGAGGTCGTGACCGTTCTGCTCGGCCTCTGTGAGGAGGCTTGAAGGCCGCTACTGGGCAGTTGGAGGCAGTCACCCTCCAACAACAACGGAGGGTGGAGGAGCGACGCTCACAACAACGAGCGAGCGCCGGTGGCTAAAGCACAGCAAGGGCACAGTAGGGGGCACAGTGGTGCATCAGCCAGTCATCTCGGTCATCTCGGTCAGTCGACCCGTGGACCTGGGTCTGCCCCGTGATCTCCTGCCGGCGGGCGTTCGACACTTCACGTGGCCTCAAGGTGCACATGGCCTGGAACAAGCGTCGTGGTGACGTCACCGCCACTTAGTGGCGAATGGCGGTTGTTGTTGAATGTTTGGGTGGGTGAGTGTGTAGGTGGGTGAGTGAGTGGGTGGGTGAGTGGGTGAGTGGATGGGTCAGTGGGTGGTTGGGTGAGTGAATGGTTGGGTGGGTAAGTGGGTGAGTGGGTGGGTGAGTGAGTGAATTTGTATGTGTGAGGGAGTGGGTAGGGTTGGGTTGGTGGGTGAGGGGGAGAGTGTTTGGGTGGTTGGATGGGTGAGTGAGTGTGTGTCTGAGTGAGTTTCTGAGTGGACAGTGTCTGTGTGTCTAGACACTGCCTGCTACAAACCAGCACTTGCCCCTCCAGCTTTCTTGAGGCTACTGGTGCCTCCTTTGCCTCTATCTCTGTCTCTGTTCGTTCACGCGGAATCTCAGCAGTTTCCAATCCTCGTGACTACTCCTCACCCACTCACACACTTACAGACTCACCACCCACTCACTCACTCACCCCGCACTCACTCACACACTCACTCACTCACACACTCAGTCACTCAACCACTCACTTGCTCACACGCCCCCTCACTCACACAAACACTCACTCACTCACTCATCCACTCATACACTCACACACTCACTTACTCACCCACTCACCCACTCACTCACTCACTCACACACTCACTCACACACTCACTCACATTCACTCACACACTCACTCACACTCTCACTCACTCACTCACCACTCACTTACTCACCCACTCACTCACACACTTACAACTCACTCACCCACTCACTCACACACTCACTCACACACTCAGTCACTCAACCACTCACACACTCACACCTTCACTCACCCACTCACTCACTCACCCACTCACACACTCACTCACACACTCACTCACACACTTACTCACCCACTCACTCACACACTTACTCACCACTCACTCACACACTTACAGACTCACTCACCCACTCACTCACACACTCACACACTCACTCACACACTCAGTCACTCAACCACTCACTTGCTCACACACCCCCTCACTCACTCAAACACCCACTCACTCACCCACTCACCCACTCACACCTTCACACACCGACTCACTCACTCACACACTCACACCTTCACTCACCCACTCACTCACTCACGTACACACTCACACACTCACTCACACACTCAGTCACTCACCCACTCATTCACCCACTAATCCACTCATTCACTCACTCACACACTCACACTCATTCACACACTCACTCACCCACTCACTCATTCACACACTCACTCACCCACTCACTCACACACTCACTAATCTACTCACTCACCCAAGACACTCACCCACACACTCACTCACTCACCCACCACACACTCACACANTCACTCACACACTCACTCACCCACCACTCACACCACTCACTCACTCACCCACTCACTCACTCCCTCACCCACTCACCCGCTCACCCACACACTCACTCACCCACTCACACTCTCACTCACTCAGTCACACACTCACTCACTCACCCACACACTCACTCACCACTCACTTACTCACCCACTCACACACTTACAGACTCACTCACCCACTCACTCACACACTCACTCACACACTCAGTCACTCAACCACTCACACACTCACACCTTCACTCACCCACTCACTCACCCACTCACACACTCACTCACACACTCACTCACACACTTACTCACCCACTCACTCACACACTTACTCACCCACTCACTCACACACTTACAGACTCACTCACCCACTCACTCACACACTCACACACTCACTCACACACTCAGTCACTCACCCACTCACTGACCACACACCCCCTCACTCACTCAACACCCACTCACTCACCCACTCACCCACTCACACCTTCACACACCGACTCACTCACTCACACACTCACACCTTCACTCACCCACTCACTCACTCACTCACGTACACACTCACACACTCACTCACACACTCAGTCACTCACCCACTCATTCACCCACTAATCCACTCATTCACTCACTCACACACTCACACTCATTCACACACTCACTCACTCATTCACACACTCACTCACACTCTCACACACTCAGTCACTCACCCACTCATTCACCCACTAATCCATTCACTCACTCACACACTTACTCACTCACCCACTCACTCACTCACCCACACACTCACTCACTAACCTACTCACTCACCCAAGAACCCACTCACTCACTCACTCACCCACACACTCACCCACACACTCTCTGAGGGTCTCTGTGAGTCTCTGTGGGTCTCTGAGTGTGGGTCTCTGTGGGTCTCTTTGGTGTGGGTCTCTGTGGGTCTCTTTGAGTGTGGGTCTCTGTGGGTCTAGTGTGGGTCTCTATGAGTATTCTCTGTGGGTCTCTATGTGTCTCTTTGGGTCTATCTCTGTATTTACATGAGTCTCTATGTATCTCTATGCATCTCTTAGTATCTCTATATATCTCTAAGTATTTCTATGTTAGAGCCTCTGGGAAACTCTCAAATTTGCACATTCCACGCCCTGGGATCAGCTGATCCCTTCTCACGAGGTGCACACACACACAGATATACATCATAATCTGCCTGCAGCCTCTCTCTCTCGCTCTGCCTCCCTGTCTCTGTCAGTATCTCTGTGTGTACAGAGTCACAGCAGATCCAGCGATACCAGCAGCATCAGTAAGTGTCTGTCTATGTGTCTGTGTGTGTCTGTGTGGTCTGTGTGTGTCTGTCTGTGTGTGTCTGTCTATGTGTGTGTCTGTATGTGTGTCTGTGTGTCTCTGTGTGTCTGTGGGTATGTGTAAGTGTGTGTATCTGTGTGTGTCTGTGTGTGTGTCTGTGTGTATCTGTGTGTGTCTGTGTGTGTCTGTGTATGTGTCTGTGTGCGTGTCTGTCTATGTGTCTGTGTGTATCTCTGTGTGTATCTCTGTTTGTGTCTGTCTGTGTGTATGTGTGTGTGTCTGTGTGTGTCTGTGTGTGTCTGTCTGTCTGTGTGTGTGTANGTTTGTCTCGGTGTGTCTCTGTGTGTCTGTGTGTATGTGTGTCTGTGTGTGTCTGTCTGTGTGTGTCTGTATGTGTTTGTATGTATGTCTGTATGTATGTGCGTGTCTGTGTGTATGTCTCTGTCTGTCTGTGTGTGTGAGTCTGTGTGTGTTTGTGTCTGTGTGTGTGTGTGTGTCTGTGCGTTTCTGTCTATGTGTCTGTGTGTGTGTCTGTGTGTCATCTTTGTGTTTGTATGTATATGTGTGTGTCTGTGTCTGTCTGTTGTCTGTCTGTGTGTATCTCTGTGTATGTTTGTGTGTGTGTATCTCTGTGTGTGTCTGTGTGTGTGTCTGTGTAAGTGTGTGTGTCTGTGTGTCTGTGTGTGTATGTGTCTGTGTGTATCTGTGTCTGTATGTATGTCTGTATGTGCGTGTATGTATGTATGTCTCTGTCTGTCTGTGTNGTCTGTCTCTGTGTGTGTTTGTCTGTGTGTGTCTGTGTGTGTTTCTGTGTGTCTGTGTGTCTGAGTGTGTGTCTGTCTGTGTGTGTCTGTGTGTGTGTTTGTGTGTGTGAGTCTGTGTGTGTATTTGTGTCCGTATGTGTGCCTGTGTGTGTGTGTGTGTCTGTGCGTTTCTGTCTATGTGTCTGTGCGTTTCTGTCTATGTGTCTGTGTGTGTCTGTGTGNATCTGTGTGTTTGTATGTGTCTGTGTGTGTGTGTGTGTCTGTCTGTGTGTGTGTCTGTGTGTGTGTATCTCTGTGTGTGTGACTCTCTGTGTGTGTGTGTGTGTCTGTGTGTGTGTGTGTATCTCTGTGTGTCTGTGTGTGTGTGTGTGATTGTGTGTAGTGTGTGTGTCTGTGTGTCTGTGTGTGTATGTGTCTGTGTGTATCTGTGTCTGTATGTATGTCTGTATGCGTGTATGTGTGTATGTCTCTGTCTGTCTGTGTGTGTCTGTCTCTGTTTGTGTCTGTGTGTGTCTGTGTGTGTGTGTGTCTGTGTGTCTGTGTGTGTGTCTGTGTGTGTCTCTGTGTGTGTCTGTGTGTGTTTATCTGTGTGTGTGTCTGTCTGTGTGTGTCTGTCTGTATCTGTGTGTCTGTCTGTGTGTGTCTGTGTGTCTGTTTGTGTGTCTGTGTGTCTGTGTGTGTGTGTCGGTCTGTGCGTCTCTGTGTGTCTGTGTGTGTATGTATGTGTCTGTGTCTGTCTGTGTGTGCCTGTATGTATGTCTGTATGTGCGTGTCTGTGTGTATGTCTGTATGTGCGTGTCTGTGTGTATGTCTCTGTCTGTTTGTCTGTGTTTCTGTCTGTGTGTGTCTGTGTCTATATGTCTGTGTGTATGTGTGTGTGTGAGTCTGTGTGTGTGTGTTTGTGTGTGTGTGAGTCTGTGTGTGTCTGTGTCTGCCTGTATGTGTCTGTATGTATGTCTGTATGTGCGTGTCTGTGTGCATGTCTCTGTCTGTGTGAGTGTCTGTGTGTGTGTGTCTGTGTGTGTGTGTGAGTCGGTGTGTGTGTTTGTGTCTGTATGTGCGTGTCTGTGTGTCTGTGTGTCTGTGTGTGTCTGTGTGTCTGTGCGTTTCTGTCTATGTGTCTGTGTGTGTATGTGTGTGTCTGTGTGTGTGTCTGTGTGTGTCTCTGTCTGTCGCACAGGGTTCCGGTATCGATACCCACGACCTCCTGCGTACCAGGCGAAGCAGTCAACATCGACCGATAACCCCGAGGCTCCGCCCCCTCTCCGTGGCCCCGCCCATCGCAACGCCCCCCCCCCCTGCTCTACGATGGGGGNAGGAGACAAGGACCATCAGCCAATCGCGTCGCTCGGATCCCTGGGGCGTGGCGGTCCTTCCTATGAGGAGGGGCTCAGGTGAGTGAGTGGTTGAGTAGGTGAGTGAGTGAGTGGGTGAGTAGGAGGGTGGGTGAGTCGGTGGTTGGGTGGGTGAGTGGGTGTGAGGGTGGTGAGTGAGTGGGTGAGTGAGGGTGGGTGAGTCGGTGGGTGGGTGAGTGTGTGAGTGGGTGGGTGAGTGGGTGAGTAGGTGGGTGAGTGGGTGGGTGAGTGAGTGGGTGGGTGGGTGAGTGAGTGAGTGGGTGGGTGGGTGAGTGGGTGAGTGGGTGGGTGAGTTGGTGGGTGCGTGAGTGAGGAGTGAGTGGTTGAGTGGGTGATTGAGTGAGTGGGTGGGTGAGCGGGTGGTGGGTGGGTGAGTGAGTTACCGAGTGAGTGAGTTCGACCTCACTATCCAATGACGCATTATCACAGCTGATCCCCGCTGATCACACACTGATCCCCCCCCGTCTGAGTGATCTTCAGGGCCGGTATCTCCATCCTGGGTGTGCTCCTCGCCCTCTCGCTGGGACTTCTCTTGTGCTGCTTCTTGAGGACGAGGAAGAGATGGTGGAGGAGGTCGTGGGTGGGTGGATACTCTGAGCTGATGGAGCAGCACCAGCTGGTGAGTCAGTCAGGGTGGGTGGGTGGGTGAGTGAGTTAGTAAGTGAGTCGGTGGTGAGTGGTGGGTGAGTGAGTGAGTGGGTAAGTGGGTGAGTGGATGATTGGGTGGGTGAGTGTGGTTGATGAGTGGGTGGGTGAGTGGGTGGGTGGGTGAGTGAGAGANTGGATGAGTGAGAGCAGGCTGTTGGTCAGTGGTGGGTGAGTGAGTTGGTGAGTCGGTGGGTGAGTGGGTGGGTGAGTGAGTGAGTGGGTAAGTGGGTGTGTGGATTATTGGGTGTTAAGTGTGGTGGGGTGGGTGGGTGAGGGGGAGTGGGTGAGTGGGTGGGTGGGTGAGTGAGTCAGTGAATGGATGAGTGGGTGGGTGAGTGTGTGGGTGGGTGAGTGGGTGGGTGAGTGGGTGGGAGGGTGGGTGCGTGGTAGTGTGAATGGGTGGGTGGGTGAGTGTGTGTGTGGGTGAGTGTGTGTGTGTGTGTGTATGGGTGAGTGTGTGGGTGAATGGGTGTTTGTGTGGGTGGGGTTCACGATGGGCGTGTCGCTGGCTCCGCTCCAATTGGCTGTCGTTCGCAGATGGGCGGCGTTCCTCCTGTAGACCAATCAGAGGCGGGGGGCGTGGCATCGTGCCCACGGCCCCCGTCCACAAGGGGCGTGGCTTCGAGGCGACCAATGAGGTGCGTGTGCTGATACTCGCTACTACTGACAGCACTTTCCCCTACAGCCTGCTAGAGGCTACACGGGGAAGCTTTGCATGTGTCTGTATGTAACAGCACTTACCGCTACAGCCCTGCTAGAGGCTACCTGAGGGAGCTTTGCCTTGTCTGTGTGTAACAGCACTTGCCCCTACAGCCTGCTAGAGGCTACCTGGTAAAGCTTTGCCTTTGTCTGTGTGTAACAGCACTTGCCCCTCTATCCTGCTAGAGGCTACCTAATAAAGCTTTGCCTTTGTCTGTGTGTAACAGCACTTGCCCCTACATCCTGCTAGAGGCTACCTGGTAAAGTTTTGCCTTTGTCTGTGTGTAACAGCACTTGCCCCTACATCCGTGCTAGAGGCTACCTGGTAAAGCTTTGCCTTTGTCTGTGTGTAACAGCACTTGCCCCTGCAGCCCTGCTAAAGGCTACCTTTTGCATTTGTCTGTGTGTAACAGCACTTGCCCCTACAGCCTGCTAGAGGCTACCTGGTGCCTTTATCTGTGTGTAACAGCACTTACCCCTACAGCCTGCTAGAGGCTACCTGGGGGAGCTTTGCATTGTCTGTGTGCAACAGCACTTGCCCCAATATCCCTGCTAGAGGCTACCTATAGCTTTGCCTTTGTCTGTGTGTAACAGCACTTGCCCCTGCATCCCTGCTAGAGGCTACCTGGTAAAGCTTTGCCTTTGTCTGTGTGTCTGCAGATGTCACCTCCTCCATACGAGAAGACAGCTCCACTGGATGATTCCCCGCCGCCATATCCAGCTCACAACACGGACTAAGCACGCGACTCCCTCCCGGCCCCCGCACTAAACACGCGACCCGCAACGCAGCGCACGCACGGAGTGTCCTGGCCGGGGGTTGCCTGGCACATCGGGTTTTAATCCGAAGGGGCCCTAGAAGGATAGTCCCACGGTTTCCCGGTGCCAGGAGATTGGCCGACACTCACAGATCAGGTTACATTCTGGTGCCCCTAAATTGGCTTAAAATTGTATGGGCGCAGGAAGGTTCCCTGGGCCAACCGCAATGAGTTACACACAACATTGTTGTGAGGACGGAGGGTGGAATATTAGGCGTAAAGACCCTAAGACGCAAACTTCTGGGCATGGGAGAACAATGGGTAAGGGGCGAAAAGAGCAAAAAATCGAAGGCACGAACTAAGAAAACGATGGGTGGAGGCATAATGGACGCTCCAGGTGAGGACGGGGCATCAGTTGTCAAGCGTGATTGGCTGTGCGACGCGGCGCCCTCCCCCCCGGACCTTTGAAGTCAGTTGTCTTCATGCTCAACTTCATCGATCCAACGCACTCCCTGCCGTCCTGCCTCCTCGAGCCGCTCGCAGCATCCATGTGATGCCGGCGAGTGATGCTATGAGGCAGTGATAGGCGAGGTTTTCGCTCGTCCTTCTCCCTCTGACTTTCACAGCGCCCGTGCGTCGTCGTGAGCTACGAGGTACGTGGTAGAACGTTTGTGTAACTGGGTTCATAGGCAGAGTTAGGCTAGGCTCTTCTTGAGAAATATGTTTTATTTTTATTATTTTTATTTTATTATGTTTTACTTTTTATTATTTTATTACTTCCCTTCTACGTGATGACTTTACCGAAAGAACAAAGAAGATAGCGCCGACCTCTGCTTAGCACATTCGCATGCACGGACGCGCGCGTGCACGCCACCGAGTTCGTGTTGGTGCTGGTGTACGTGTGGGAGATCGCCAGCCAGTGAGCCATGTCCCTCAGAGAGGGCGCTGGCGCCGGGGGGCCGATCTCCCGATCAGAGGGAGCTCGGCGAGAGGTGGACAACGAGGAGGAGGTGGGAGTGGAGGGGGTGGACGTCGCGACCCGCCCGCTCACGGGGAGCAGCGAGTTGGACGTCGGCCTCCACATGTGCCACACCCAATTTCACTGCTTGGTGCACAGAGGCAAGGGGATATAAGATACTTAATCATTTGTTTCAACTGCTAAGGCAGATGGTGTAGCAGAGGGGCAGTGGAGCAGAGAGGCAGTGGATCAATGGAGCAGAGCAGGGGCGTTTGTTATGAAGAAGGCAAATCACCTGAATATGTTTACCACCGCCGCTTGTATGTGCTCTGTAGAAGGACCATTTCCCAAAACCTCTCTTGTTGTCTATGTCTTTGTACCGCCACACACACAGCTGGGACACCGCACACACGAGCCAAGGCTCATTTAAAGAAACCCAGGCAGCACTCACAAGCAATGCAACGTCACGTTGTGTCCTCATGGGTTGGTTTCACAAAGTTTATAGTAACAACAACAACAATTATATTGATTCTAATTCTTAACAGAGCATCGTTGAGACTTGGCACGTGCAGGTTTTGTTAATTGTCTGCACCAGACCCCTCCAGCTTTCTCACCCTGGGTTACCTGCACCTTCCATGTCCTGAAAACCATGGCAAGGTCATCCCATGAGGACTGCCTGGATGAAAACCAGCATGGAAGGGGCCCATTGTGGGGCCGGCTATGCTAATGACATTGTCCCGTGTGTGTGTGATGTGAGGTCTCCTGGCAGCAGTCATTCTCCGCTGTAGTCCTGGCATCTGCTGCTCAGCTTCATTCCCCAGCTGTGGTCCCAGTGCCACCGTCTCTCTGGGGACCCGTGTGGTGTGTGTAGCGAGTATCACGGGGTGGACGGGTAGTGTGGTGATAGTGGTCACGGTTGGCACCGATGCACGACCACCGCCACCACCCTACTGGGCGGTGGACCTGCCACCACAAAGCAGCACGCGGCGGAGGAGTGAGGCGATCGCTGTCGCCACGCGAGCGAGGCCCCCTCGCTTCCTCTTCTTTTCGTGCATCTCCACCTGCACCTCTTCCATTTTCTCCTCTGTCTCATCCTCCTCCATCCCCTCTTTTTCATCCTCCCCACCATCTTCTCCTCTACCTCCTCCTCTTCCTGTACCACCTCCATCTTCTTCTCCTCCGCTAGCACCATCTCTTCCTCCTTCATCTCCTCCCCACCTTCCGGCACCACCATCTCCACCACCGTCTTCTCTTCCTCCTCCACCATTGTTTCCCCTTTGTCCGTCGTCTCCATGTCCTCCACCACGACCATCTGTTCATCCTTTGTTGTCTCCTTGTCCTCCATCTCCGTATTGTCTTTCTCCTCTCCCTCCGTGTTCTCCTCCATTGTCACCATCACAATCTCGTCCTCCTTTGCCTTCTCTTCCTCCGTCTCTACTTCATCCTCCATCTCCTTCACCTCTTCCTTCGTCTCCTTCTCCACAACCTCTGTCTTCACTTCAAAGGCCTGGACGAGTGAGGATGAGGGCTGAGCTGGCTCAGATCTGTGAAGAGACAACACGACACCGTTCTAGATTTGAAGCTTTCGTGACTGCAATGATTCATATTCTTAGGTTTTTTCGGAAAGTCACGTAGGTAAAAAACATTAAAAAGTAAAATAAAATAACATAAAAAATAAAAATCACGACGTTTCGGAGGCAACACAAGCTTCCGTCTTCAGGTGGTACCGTCACAGCCACGACAGCTGTATCAGGTAAATGAGAGATTGCAGAAGCTGCCACTTCGTTTATATAATGGTTGGAGAAGGTGGTGGGGCAAGGGCCGCATACTTTTATTAATATGGTAAGGTGAGGCTTAAGACTAAGAATAGACTGCATATCAAAGGCTGAGCCTTTGTTATGGAGAGGTGCGGTTTGTGACTCAACCTGTAACAGGGAGACCACCACTAGACATGGTAAAACTGATGGTTGTCTGTCAAACACGACACCGTTCCACCTTGCTGCTACGGCAGACATCGCCATCTCCCCATCGTCCGTGGGTGGAATGTGTGGCGGATTAATTCGAGCTGAATAGAAACAGCAATAACGACATGACCAGTGAGTGTGCTTAGTATTGGTGCTGTCATTCTCATGGCGCCAGGCTATCCTTGAGATAGGTGCAGCTGTGTCTCACACAGACTGCTGTAGTTTCACAGTAGTGGGTAGAGTTGCTGTGCAAATTTAGCTGAATAATTTGAAGTGACATTTTTTTGGTTCTTTCGGTAAAGTCACGTAGGTATAAAATATAATAAATTAAATCACGATGTTTCGATTGCAACACAAGCAATCATCATCAGGTGGGAAAACCACAGCAAGAAACTTTCTTGCAATAATGACATGGCAATCGAAACGTCATGATTTAATTTATTTTATTTTATGCCTACGTGAATTTACCGATATAACCAAAGAGTATGGATCCCTGTAGTCACGAAAACAAATCTAGATTGAAAATTTCTATATGTATATTTAATTGACCCCTTGCACATAATGTCCTAAGCATTTCAAATGGCATCGATAGAGATCCTGAACGTCCACTGTGACGGAATGGGTGTGGATCTGTGTGGTCAATGCAGCAG